>CM075015.1:21980808-22001303 GCA_037576675.1 Pangasius sanitwongsei | reverse complement strand
TTCCGATTTAAAAAAAAACTGGCTAGGGCCCGTTTTTAATTTTATTTTCAAATTATTTTTTTTTTAAGTTCCCCCCCCCCCCCCCCCACCACCACCACCACCACCACCCCCCATCTCTCTCCCCACTTTCCTGCTTCTCTTATTTCCCATTGAAAGCCAAATTGCTAGTTAAGGGATTGATTTAAAAAACTTAATGAGAGCTGAAAAGCTTCAGGATCATTCACTGGATAGACACTATTTATTTCCCCCCGCGAATCACTGTTTGTGCAAGAGATCTCAAATTAAAGCGGCCATAAGGAATAGTTTCAGGGTCATGATTGTGGTTTGGGCTTGAAGTCTCTATGTTATTATGTAGAAGTGAAGCTGTGACGTCTTTGGCTCATTTCTACGTTTCCTCATAAAAATACTGATTACCAGCAGGGTGTGTTTTATGGGGACGGGGCTTAAGCGCTGCCAAGAGCATTTCACTGAGTGCAGGATGAGGAGGCTAGATATAAAAATGTGTGTCTGTTGATGGTATCGATACGTACAGCAAAAAAAAAAAAAAAAAATCAAAACGTGTTTCTCATGTAAGATCAGTGATGATTCAATCGAGTGCTATCAGAATTATAATAAATAAAAGTTCATTAGCTTTACAGGTCTGTGGTTCAAAAACAAACTGGCTTCTAATTTGTTTTTGTTTTTTTTTAAAAATTAGACTGATCTTATTGGTCACATGATCTACAATTTTAAAAAAAAAGGAGATTATTTATATCCAAATCAAGGATTACACCAAAGCTAGATCTGGTAACGTTACTGACTATTTCATGAGGGGCGTGGCTTATCTTGAGCTCCACTCGCTCCTGGGCATGTCACTTCCTGTTTCAAAGGAAACCACAGTACCATGCTGAATCCCATCCCGAACTTCGGAGCGTTTCACGCCACTTTAAAGCATACAGCAAATTTCATGAGCACCATCTGAGCCGTAGATGTGGTTTATAACTCGGCTCTCGCTCTGCTTTTGTGCAGCGCACCTTTAACAGTGGAAGGGGGAGAAAAAAAAAGCACTTCCACAGCTAGTAGTCAAGCATATTAGAAAATAAAATACAATTCTGCCACCTGACACTTCAATTTAGGCCGCACCGACTGCGAGAGCCGTCAGCTTCCCGGCCTGCCTGGCGTGATGGAGGAGACCCCAAATATCATTTAACCGATCCGAGCTGCGAGGGTAATGCACATACACTCTCCCCTACCGCATTAAAGACACACACACACACACACACACACACACACACATGAACGCTCAGTGCTCGGCTCTCACACACAATCTCATTTTAATTGACTGCATTGTCTGTGATGTGGCTGTGGGGTTGGGGGGGGGGGGGGGTTATGCGGGGATAGAAGGAGCGCCTCCACCCACATCCCTCCTCCCGGCTTTTCAGGAGTGCGTATGATCCAATAATCATCCAGCTGTATCTGTTACACGTCGAAACTTTTAAAACCATCTCACACTTCTAGATTTATATTTTGTAGACACTGTCTATTATTTGTACGTCATGCTGCCTTCAAGCGCCATCAGCGTTCTGGTTAACTTGAGTTCCTGAGCTGATACTGACTACGTCATGTTGAGACAGTGAAATTCAAATGTTAATGAATGTTGTCTTTTGGAATTATTTGTCATAAAAGTGACTTTAGGGAAAAAAAGCAACAGATTGCATTAGCTTCGTGTTTTGGAGAACGAAATGGAATGTTTGTGTCTGCTTAAAAAAATATTCCCAATAATAAAAAGGATATTAAATATATTGGGAATGACTATATGACAATAAGCACAGGAATATCATAACAAGAATGAATTTTTGATTGACTCACTTGACATCTTTTCTATTATTGCTACTTAAATATATTTATATTTTATATTGAATTTTTTTTCTTGCATTTAGACGGAATTATTTTTTCACTCTCCTAGGAAAACCTGAGCAAGACAATATATATATATATATAAAAAAAATATATATATAGTGATATGCATCATGTGGGAAATGAAAATGCAACGTATCCTAATATATCCCACTTTTATTTTTAAAATTTATTTAACATTTGCTGCGAAATAAAATCCACGATGTGTCATGATGAAAGTTTGGCCTGCATTCGTTAGACCAAATCTTCCAGAAAAAAAGAACAAAATTTGTTCGTCATTTTTTTGGCTATTTTTTTTTTTAGGAGGCATCATTTGCATATTGCAGTACTGCAGACTCCCATGAGATTAATATCACTATAAGGTAAATATATTGCGCAGCCCTACTGAGTAACAATCCTGCTTTTCATCTGTTTTATTCTCTCCATCCTCCTCTTTCTTCCTCCTCGCTTCCTCTCACTTCCTCTCTCCCACTGCACTTCCTTTTTCTGACGATTTCTCTTCCAGCCTACTCTCCTGTACTTTTTCTCCCAAATCACTTCCTCTCTGTCTCTCTGTCGCTCTCTCGCCTTCCTTTCTCAGTGTCTCTTTCACTTTCCGCCTTCCATCCCACTTCCTTTGGTCTCTTTCTGACTTTTCTCCCAACCTACTCTCCGTGTCACTCCTGCACTTTTCCCCTCATTTCTCTCCCACATTTACTTCTCGATCTTTCTGTCTTCCGTCCCGCCTCCTCTCCCTTTCTCTCTCTCTCTCTCTCTCTCTGCTGCACTTTTTTTTCCCATCAATTCCCTCTCCCTCTCTCAGAGACAATGCTGAGGTAAGGATGCTGGGGCAGCAGGCGTAGCAATCTTGCAGCACCGCCATTGCTCACCACATCAAGCGATCGTTTAGCGCCGGCCTCCCTCGCCGTGATTGATCGACTCGGCCCGAGTCTAAATCACCCTCATAAAGTCGGTATTGTGACAACGACGGGAGAGCGACAGCTGATTCACAGCAGGACAGAAGGAGAGGGCGATGATGGGGACCAAGGTGACAGTCAGCAGTGTACACACACACACATTACACAGGCCTGGGACATACACACTGCGGGGGATTAGGGGTAAAGCGAGGAGCTGTGCTAAGCAAAACTACTAGCAGCAAAACTACTTTGGCACAATATTCAGACAGGGTTATTTGGTAAAAAAAAAAATTAATAAAAAAAGAAAGAAAATAGTAATAGTAGTAATAATAATAATAATAATAATAATAAGGCTTGAAGAAGCAACACAGGGCTTAGGACACAACTGAAAGCAATTAGCATGAAAAAGATTAGCATCTTCTGTGATGTCATCTGTTGTGGTCACATGTTCTAAACCTGGCACCCACCGTGGCACTGATATCCGCCCTATGCACACGAAATCGTCTCGTTTAAAGCCCTCAAAGCAATTCTGCTCTTTATTTCAGGTGAGTATGCAAGGACATTTTTAGCATCACTCTGCTTTTACAGTGGATTTATTTCAAATCCACACTGATGTGTCAGCACAGTAGCGTAAGAAGACCTTGGGCATACCAGAACAAAAAAAAAAAGAAAAAAAAAAAGAAAAAAAAAAAAGACGGAAATCCTGCCACGCACAAACAACAAAGAATTAGTCATCCATCCGGAAATGCTCTTTATTCCTGCTGTTTTACAGTGCTGACGTGTCCCGCGTCAGCCCTCGCAAATCGACAGCAGGTCTGCAGACAAATCACACGCAGCCGAGGCAATATACGAGGCTTCAGTCTCCGGCGCAGGACTGCTGATATCAGCAACTCTGCAGGGCCAGGGCCCACTTTCTCTCTCAGACGCACTCTCATTCTCTCAGCCCACTTCCTTTTTTTCCCCTTACCTCACCAGTGAGACGCCAAAGCAATCAATCTTAACTAGAGCCATTCCTTCTGTGGAGTGAAGGGTGCCATTTGTTTTCTTCCTGTCTTTTCCTCCGCTCCTTTTCTCCCTCCTCTCTGCTGCGGTTTTACATATTCCTCTCTTTATTGGTTTACGAGAGCAATAATAAATCTAATGGCCGTTTCTTTCCGCGTCGTGCTTCTTGCTTTAAGCAAGGTATTTTTGCATTTATTCATTTGGCAGACGCTTTTTGAATCCAAAGCGACTGATACGTGACGGAAAACACGATCCAAACTTAGAGCTGAACAGGTGAGGACTGAAGTTTGAGGATTTTGCTCAAAGGCTTAACTGCAGTTCTGTGATAGTCCTGGCATTTGAACACACAACTTTCTGGCCAGCAGGGCAAGAACCAAGATCGTCCGATTCTCTCTGGAGCATCATTTTATCGAATATACAAAGGAACTCAAAAGGGCCAAGACTGGAGCCTTGAGGCTCTCAATGGGTCTCAGCACGCGAGCCTTTCTTTAAAAATGCCACACTGGCCTCTGTGAAAAATCTACATAAGGAAATTAAACAAGTGAGCACTGTTTGTAGGAAGGACAAGTTATTTGTCAAACATCCAGGGAAGAAAAAAACAGAGAGAGAGAGATAGAAAATAAGAGATAGAGAGAGAATGAGAGAGAGAGAGACTGCGCTTTCATTAATCCGTGAATGTAATTACTGTTTAAACAGGCCTCCCCTTGATTGATGTCCTTCAGCCATGTTTCATTTACTTGAACATGTTCCAATATTCAAGGGAAATAAATAAGCAGATTCCTCAAAGGACTCACTATTAAAAAAAAAAAACAAAAAAAACATTTCCATCGTGCCACAAGACCTGTGCGGAAAGCATCCAAAGACAGAAAGAGGGCTGGCGAAATGAGCCGTAGATTATACATTACATAAAGAAAGATGATGGATGCAGAGGGAAAGCATTTAAAGGCAGCCTACAGCCGCTGATGGCATGGATACACCTCGAGAGCTTCAATCATATTGGCAATAATGCAAATAGCTGTTCACTCAGCGAGGCGTGGCCCCGACTTGGGCCTTGTTTCACAATACATATGGTTCTGCAAGGACAATCTGGAAAAGATGACTTAATACGGTTCACGCGTAGCAATTGTAGGCTTAACGCTCCCTGGACAACGAGCCACGTTTCCTGCATTCACTGCTCAGTGCATGAGACACACATCAGAAACCTTGCACATGCAGATTTGCACTCTTAGATTTGATAGATGCCACGTGTCCTCCTTTTTCATAAGCCTTATTCGGACCGGATACATGGCGAGGTGGGGTCATGGATTTATCCTGTCTATCCAGAATTTGTCATGTCAGTAGTTTTATACGGACTGACTTTATATTATGTTCTATAAATGACGAGTAGAAAACCCCATGTTTCATATATAATATATAACTAATAATATATAACTAATATACACTATATGGCCAAATGTTTGTGCACACCTGACCGTCGCATGCATATGTGCTTGTTGAACATCCCATTCCAGATTCAGTCGCCCTCTGGGTTGAGGTCAGGGCTCTGTGCGGGACACTCGAGTTCTTCCACACCAACCTTCGTGTCTTCATGGAGCTCGCTTTGTGCTCAGCGGCATCGTCATGCTGGAACAGGTTTGGGCCTCTTAGATCCAGTGAAGGGAAATTGTAATGCTACAGCACACACAGACATTCTGTACAATTGTGTGCTTCCAACATTGTGGGGAACCGTTTAGGGAAGAACCATATATGGGTGTGATCTTCAGGGATCCACACACTTTTGGCCATATGGTGTCCAAATTGACATGTTGATAAATATTCTGTTATATCCGTCATTCCAGGAAGTGCTCACTCGTTTCTATTGTTTCCCACCAAAACCAAGTCAAGCTCAAAGCGCAGGACAATAAAATATACATGAAGGGAATTCCTAGCACAGGTAGAGCCTATAGATGTTATGGTCATGTGACCTATTAATAATCAAGAGCAACTTCTGAAGCCACACCCCCTACAACAAGCGCTTACAATAAAGAACAAAGCAATCAGTTCGTATTAAAATGAAGTGTACGCAGTATGCGCTGAATTCTTCACGTGAAGAGCATGTGCACGTCTCTGTACTTTTCATACATTATCCAGGCAGTATGTATTTTGTGCGAACTTTAAATCTAGAAATTCATTATATAAGCATCAAATACAGCAAAAGCTTGTCACGAATCCAAATGCACTCAGCCAAAAAAAAAAAAAAAATCGATTCTGATTCATGGTTTGACATAAAAGCAGACTGTGTCAGCGACTGTGTGGGACAGATACAATTACCCTTAGCACATCAAAAAAAAAAAAAAAAAAAACCACATCAAAAAAAAAAAAAAAAACCCATACACACACAAATATGATGAGTAAACGATAAATCACTCATGAAAAGTGATCCTAAATATGATCCAGTGCTAGTAGACACAAAAAGATGATATCGTGATGGTGGTGGCTGGGTGAGGTGGATGAGTTCAGCACCACGGACAGCATCGGCATCGCGGACAGCTACTTACTCCAAGCACAATGTACATAAAAAAAATCAAATAATGTAGACTAATTATAACATTTAGTTATAATCTATATATACTCTATAGATCTATAATCTATCTTAAGATTATATTTAAGAAAACTACAGTGCATTTTCAAAATAATCTAAAATAATAACAACAATAATAATAACAATAATCCCTAATAAGTGCTGTATAGTAATATTGTAATATTGTTTTGTGGCCTTTAGGCCAGTTGGGATCTTTGCTGCAGTATCTGGTACATGAAAAGGTTATTTCCACCCCGGCCCTGGCAGCCTGTCATAAATCCCCCACAATGCAACAGGCTGGAGCTCTGATGACACGCTCCCATATTCAGACATCATATTTGACTTAAACCCCACTGGTGTTTGTTTGGCTTGACACCGGTGACACTTTGATTAATCCAATTTGCTCCACTGCGTTTACAGCTTCTTTCCATTTCATCCAGCTGAAATTATGAAGCACTCCAATTAAATTAAACTCTGCGGCATTTACATCGACGCCTAACGGCTAGGATGCTAATTTCTCTTCCCTTCCCTTGCTAAAGCTGCCTATCAAAACATTTCCCCAGTCTGCACAGATAAACCGTACAGCGCCCTGACGTGGGTCACTCTCACGTCCTCGCCATCTGTAAAATATTTACTCGAGAAGTGGAAATAAAACCTGGTGAGTCAGAGCTTGACTTATTTCGAGAAGCAACTCTAAATAAGCAACTTGCTTCCTTCCTGCCTCACATATGGCAGGCTGTCTGCTTCGGTGCAAAGGGGCCTGCTTTCCTGACTGTTGTTCCTGCCTGTTGTTCCAGCTTTTAAAGCTTCTCAATACTCATTCTAGCAAAAATGTGTTCATCTACATTTATTCAAAATGGACAGTTAAGGTTTCTCGTGTCCTTATACCCTTTATATAGTGAGATTTGGACTAAGAACCTTGTGTACACACAGAACTCTTCCCACTGAACTATCCGTAAGGACGTTGTTTGTGCACCACATTTGAATCTGGAGAAAAGCACATCATCATATTTGGTTTGCAAGCGCTTTTTTTTTTTTTTCGCTGTAAAAGAATAATTTGACATCACAGACCTCTCAAGCAGTCAGGCGATGGACAGCGGCCATCTTTAAGTAAAAGTCATGTGACTTTTTCTAACATATCTGAAAGAACACGCTACTCTATAAGAATAATATACTGTTGCAGACGACAAGTCAGTTTAGTGAACCTTTAAAACTATTTTTTAAAAAGTGAACTATGAATGCAAAGGAGTAAAAAACAAAAAAACAAAAAAAACCCTAGTAACCAAAAAGGTAAAGTTCCTTAGATTAGTAGCCTAATACCCGAATGTTTTTGTATAAATTGACAGAGTAGCACATCTAGAAAGCATCAGAGCTTTTTTTAAAGGCATCGGTGTACAAATTGCCATATTAAAAAAATGAAAACTAACCAAACAAACACATTTTAAAACCAATTTTCATTTGTTTTAAAAAAAAAATGGTGCTGAGTTACAAACTGGTACAAATTGACATCTTTTTTTTTTCTCAAATAAAGTTAGTTTTTACTTTTATTTTTTAATGTGGTACTATATGGCAATCTGTACACCAACCTAACTAACTAAATAACTAACTAACTAACTAACTAACTACTGTAACTAAACATACAAACAAACTTGAGTACATTTCTTGGATAATTGGAAATTACAGTACAAACTGCCATAGAGAAATCAGATTAATTTTTTAATATTATTTTGATTTTCAATGGACTTGGTGGGCAAACTGCAAATTTCTACTTTTCTTTTCTTCCAAAAAAAAAAAAAATAGGCTCAGTCTACAAATTGCTTTACAGTAACACATTTAAAAACAAAACGCCCGTCAAGAACGCAGCCTGCTTGCCATTCCCCAGCTCCAAGCAAACAGCCGTCTCTCTCCTTGCCCCTGTCTCCTGACCTGGCGAAAATAAACACGACAGAATAAAGAGAGGAATTACGCTTCATAACCAAAATGGCTCATGTGATCGCGCCACCCTCAGCGTTTTTCCCTCCTCTCTCACATCCTTCAGGCCACTCGAAGCCTTTTTTTTTTTTTTTTTGCAGAGCTTAGCATGTTTCTCACAACGGGGCCCTCGTCACAGATAACAAGCTGGTCAATATTCAAAAGCGGCACTTTAATTGGCCGTCGCCCCCCTTCGCCCACCCTTCGCCACCCCCCCCCCTTCTCTCCCCTACCTGTCAAGAGGGCTCGCAGAGGAGCGTATTAAGTGCTTCTCTCCATTAGGCCAGCGGGAATTAAGGAGCTCTGCTTGGCGCAAAGAGACGCTCATTTGCTTCGCCTTTATTTCTCTCGTCTTTTAGATTTCGCTTTTCTGTTCATGTGGCTTAATACGCTGATCCACTAACCTGCGCTGCTGCTTCTTTTTAATACTAATAGCTGTAATACTGAAATAGCAATCTCCCTTTATTGTATTTCCACGCAGCCTGGATTGTATCAGAAATTATTTTCAGGATCTCTTGAACGAGACAGGCGTGACTCACCGGGTTTAAAATAACTCGGCTCAACCACAATAATATTCCCAGAATTATGTAACACAAATTGTTTCGCTGCAGACACAGAAATGAGAAGTCGCCCTGAGTGGCTGGTTTTGCTAGCCATTAACATTGTTAGCGAAGCAAGCGAGGGGCGATTCCAGCTGCGCGAGCGTACTCGACAGGTTAAGCCGCAGTGAGACGTCGCTGTCTGGCAGCGGGCTTTGACCCGATGTGCCTTTTCATCTCCGAGCGAGCTCTTTAAATCCCTCAAGTGCATTATCTGCCCTTCTGCAACACAATTACCCCTAAGTGCCTCCCTTCTCTTTGACCCCCTCCCAATGCCGCTTATTGACCATTCTCATAACAATCATTATCTGTATAGCGCTTTTTTAAAAATATATATATATATTTAAAGGTGCTTTATAGCATGTGTAACACCACTGCACAGCAAAAAAAAAAAAAAAAAAAAAAGTGTGATGTGATTGCACAGAAACAGTGCACACTTGTTTTAAAAAAAAGACGGAAAGAAAAAAGCAGCATGTTCAGCCTGGCTCTAACTGTGACCAAACCACGAATCGAACAAACCCAACGCGCTTTAACGTCTTTAAAAGACTCAAATGTGCTCGAGACGGTGGTACAGATTCAGTAAAAGCAGGCTGAAGGTTCACAGACACATTCACATGAGAGGTGACTGACATTACATTACGTTACATTTTCCACATTTCATTAGGATGTTCTTACATTTTGTTACCTGATGTTAGGTTAAGCTACGTTACATGTTTTCATTTTACGTTACATTGTGCTGTTATTTTATCAGAAATGGTTCACATGGCACTATTAAAAAAGAAGAAAAATAAGAAATAAATAAAACCACAGCCAATATTACCATGTTACAAATGAACCATTTTTCCTACAATCCGGCTATTATTTACGTAACACAACACATTATATAAATATCACGGTTTAAAAAAAAAAACATTAGATGAGATAATGCAAAATAACGTAGCATGATATACTGTGACATTACACACCTATTTCCTTATCACTCAACTATTCTCTATATAACGCAACACAATGTAACATAACGTAATGTAATGTAACATTACGCAATTATTTCCTTATAAGTTACCTATACCACAAATGTGTAACATGATGTAACACTACGAATAATGGCATAACGAAATACAGCATAACGTTATGCAACATAAGGGTGTATTTATGTGTAACGCAATGTTATACAACATGACAATGTAACATAAACAAAATAACAACATAACATCATGTAACATGACGTAACATTACTTCGCCTTTTCACCACGGCGTGACGTATTCACTGATAAGCCACCCAAGATAAGGTAACATGACGTAACATTATGTAACCTTATGTAATAAGTTTCCTAACGTAGGATATTGCCACGTAACAATGCCATATAATGTAGCCGAAGGCAATGTCATGTGATATAGCTTAACCTAGCATTATGTAATAACGTAACTTGGTACGATAATGTGAGATAACGTAGCAATGTTACATAATGTAGTAGAACTTAACGTAACATGATATGGCGTAACCTAACATTGCGTAACGTAATGTTATGTGTTTCCTACTGTAAGGTATTGCAAAGTAACAATGTTATGTAATTCTGCAGAAGATAATGTCATGTTATATAGCTTAACTTGACATTATATAGCAATGTAACAGGTATAATAATACTAATAATATAATGTTATGTAATGTAGAGGAATGTGATGCTTTTATTGAATCTGTACTACAGTCTGGTGCCATTCGATGCATTTTCGCAGCTCGCTTTAGGCCCTGCACAACAAAAGCTCAAGATTATTAGCGAGGACTTTAACCTTGACTCGCAAAATGGTGGGTTTGGAATCACTCATCATTTCTGCTATTCTCTGTTTCTGTCCACTAAATGGGTGTCATGTTAGCACTGAAATCGGTGCAGAACTACACTGAAAATCGGTCCTGACAATGGGGAAGTAATAACAGGCTTTCAGATGCTATTCAGCTTCAGTGAGAATTCTGAGAGTAAAACGCTGATATCATCGTCCAAATCACTTCCAGGCAACTGGTTAACCTGCAAGATTAGCCTGCCAAGCTAATGGCTTATTTATGTTTGCGAAGATCAGTCATATTAAAAATCGTGGCTTTGTAATTTTATATAAAAAAAAGAAAAAAGACACAGCATCATGTTTTCAGCCTACAGAAGTCTTAAATCTGTAAATTGGCCGCCTGTGGCTCCATGGTGGATGGACACAGCGGTGCTGGTGCGAGGCGCACACTCGTATAGTTGTGGTCAGCTGTAGAGCACATGTCAGTGACTGTGTGTGTGTGTGTGTGTGTGTGTGTGTATGCTGTTGGGTGACATGTTGCAATTTCCCAAAACCCTGTCAGAGCAATTACAGCCACTGCAGTGTGTGCATGGCTGCTCATGGACATCCTCCATTTTACACACACACACACACACACACACAAAGTGAGAGAGAGAGAGAGAGAGAATATTCTCACTACACTGGGAGATTTATGGATTTCTGTATTTGCCCTCTCTCTCTCTCTCTCTCTCTCTCTCTCCCTCCTGTTCATCTATCTCTCCTACCTGGCTCCCTGTCTGTTTATCTGTCTGTTTGCATGTCTGCCTCTCAATCTGTCTGTCCAACTATCTATCTATATCTGTCTGTCTCTCTCTCTCTGTCAATCTGTCTGTCTGTTTGTTTCAGTCTGTTTGACTGTGTGTATATCCTGTCTGTCTCTGTGATTGTTCTCTGTCTATCCACCTGTGTCTCTCTGCCTGTTAGCATGTCTGACTCTCTGTGTCTCTCTGTCTGCCTGTCTGTCTCTCTGTGTCTCTGCCTATCTGTCTGTCTCTCTTTCTCTCTGCCTACCTACTTGTCTTTCTGTGTCTCTGCCTGCCTGTCTGTCTGTCTCTCTGTGTCTCTCTCTGCCTGTCTGTCTGTCTGCCTGTCTCTCTGCCTGCCTGTCTGTCTCTCTGTGTCTCTCTCTGCCTGTCTGTCTGTCTGTCTGTCTGTCTGCCTGTCTCTCTGCCTGCCTGTCTGTCTCTCTGTGTCTCTGCCTGCCTGTCTGTCTGTCTCTCTCTCGCTGGCTGCCTGTCTCTCTTTCTGTGTCTCTGCCTGCCTGTCTGTCTCTCTGCCTGTTTGCCTTTCTGTCTCTCTGTGTCTCTCTGCCTGCCTGTCTGTCTGTCTCTCACTTTCTGGCTGTCTGTCTCTCTTTCTGTGTCTCTGCCTGCCTGTCTGTCTCTCTGCCTGTTTGCCTGTATGTCTCTCTGTCTCTCTGCCTGTCTGTCTGTGATAATGAACACAATCATGACCCAAATAAAAATTGTGTTTGAAAGAAAGAAAGTGTGATGGTAAACAAGTGTGTGTGTGTGTGTGAGAATGTGAGTATGTGTATAAGTGTGTATGTGCATTAACACACAGCACACACCGTCACAGTTCAAAATCCCCAGACACGTGAGACATACTTTCTTTTTTTTTCCCCTCTTTTTTATTTAAGCCTGTGCTGAACCTGTGGCTCGGCGCTCGGCCGCTCTGACTGAAGTTCATCAGTATTCATGAACTGAAAGTGTGTGAAGTTTAGTGATTAGCTCGAGCGGTTAAACAAGATTAATGATAGAAGGCGAGGCACAACTCCAAACACACGGAGAAAATTAGAGCGATTTAAGAATTCAGGACGCGCTCCTGCGCTTAACTAGTCGCCTGGTCATTTGTTTTGGAACGCTGTTATTAAATTATCTCCGATTAGCCGATATTTAAGCTCGCTCCCTCAAGCAATTTGCAGAAATCAGGAAAGAGGGGGTGCGCAGGCATGCTAATCAGGGTTGGATAAATAAATGCTAATGGTGCGCTTGAAAACTAAGGCTAAGTTTTACGTCTGTTTGTGGGGATATTAAAGACGGAGGCTATCGTCAGGAACGTGAGAACAATTCATCAGTTTGGGGCAGTACGAGTGTTTATTAGATTAAATCAGTACAAATACTAGCGTAGTTTCTAATCAGGAAACTTTAGATCGAATTAGCAAACAATTGCAGGATCACGATGCAGCCTGGAGCATGAACGTCTTTGAAAAAAAAAAACAAAAAAAAAACTACACACAAAAAATATGTGGAGGTTTTACGTGGAGGATTAAGTGGAGGCCATTGTCACGTTAACGAGATGGAAATAAAATCATGCTAACTGACGTTTCTTTGACAGTCGCGCGTGCAGTGATGAGATTATTCATGTATGTGGGTTTCGGCAGGCTGACAATAGCTCGGGATTTAGCTTCCCACTCTCCATGTGGCTCTCCGTATTCGTTTTCATTCCCGATCTCATCTCTCATCCTGTAAAACACACAGCACACAGGGGAGGCGGATCTGCGCCTCGTCCCAGAAAACAGTTCAAAACAAGGCTAATCCACTGCGAGTGCTCGTGATCGCTCAGGACACAAAGATCCGAGACGAAACTTCAAAAAAAAAAACCAACAACAACAAAAAAAAAACACATACACACGAGGAGAGCTTCTTGAGCATGAGAAAAACCAGAAATAATAATAATAATAATGATAATAATAATAATAATAAGAAGAAGAAGAATAGCCCATGAGATTTCTAAGGTGAGCCTTATTTATCCTGTGCTCTAAATCCCAATATTTGTTTTTAGCTAGCCTGCTTTTGCTACGCGGTGTCTCATCTGAGGGAATCTGTAGAGAACGGTTGCGTAACCCAAACCCAGGAGTGCTGACGAGGCGAGCCTTTCTGTCCACTGCTGGACCCTAATCAGAGCAACGCCATCGGCTGTAATGACTGTCAGAGGGGAAATAAATAGCGACAGGAACGCTATTCTCAGCACCGAGCGCAGGAGAGCAAAAAGAAGAACCACGCTGCGCTTCTTAAATCCTGTAATCGTGTCTTTACATCACCGTGTCCGTCTGCTTGCTGGATTAAATCGGTTAAAAGTGCAAAAAAAAAAAAAAAAACATTCACTTAAAAAAGGTTCTACTAAGGCACAGGTAAAGCATAAACCACGCCGTGTTGTGCTGTTATGGGAAAATCATTAACAGCAAAATGGTGTGATGAAGCCGAGTTACTGTTCCCACTTAAACGCTATTTTCCTATAATCAGTTTCCTATAACTATTTCCCTTTTTTAGTTACTTTTTATCCATTTATAGTTGCACTTAATGTGTCTCTAATGCGTCTCGTGAAAAGTTCTTACTTACATTATAGCAGCTATAAACGTTCCCTTACCTGCCTCTCTTTCTGTTAAAAAGACAAAAACTAAAAATCACAACAACAAAAAAAGGCGCAGTTTCAGAAAACGTATATAGTTTCAGCTCTAACTCTGACACTGGAGACTCCTTCCATAATATGTTAAATAAACATCTCCTTACAGAAAACCTCTCTGCATCAACAATTACATGTTAATCTGCTTATTATTAGTCGTAGATTATGTATACGCTCGCCATACGAGTCCCATTGAATGAGCTGTTACTATGGAAACTTATCTGAGAGAGCTCAATATTCGATATAAAACATTCATGAACGTTTCTCAAAAATTCTTTTAAAGGTGCAGACAGCGAATTTCAAGTACAAACACTTTTTCCATAATATTTGCCGATCAGGAAAAATGTGAACAGACTTGAAACTGGACTTGAAAAAATATCATACACACCGGGAGTTTAACAACGTCGAATATTTACTTAACAATAATTCAACCAATGAGCATCGAGCACGTAGCTGATGAGACGTAGCTGAAGCTACAGCAAGACTATAGAGTTAAAATATAGAGTGCACACTCGCGCAGTTGTCTGTTATACAACTCATTCTGTCATGGCGTTACCAATACGGCGTCCAAAAACCAGGAATCATTAGCCTATGCCAGGATGCGCTGAATCGCCAGCTAGTAGCGTACACGATGCGTAAAAATTGTATACGCATATTTTTTGCCCCTACGTGACTATACGTTACAGCTTCATACTAGCACTCGTAGTGGCAGCTGCTGCTGAGTGAATTTGTTTACGGTGAGGGTGAGACGTGAGGGCAAGTCTCCTCCAAAAATGTTATCGATTTACACCAACAAAGTCTGTGAACTGGCGACTTTAAATATGATCAACTGAAACATAACGAGCTCTGTGGCTTCACCTGAGGTGACATTTTAGCTGGAAATAGAGCTCCAATGCTGGCTAAAAAGACCATCGATTTCAAAAGCGTGGCCTCATAATGTGGCATGTGTCAGTCTTTAAGATCCGGAGCTATCGGGCTTTCAGAACAAGAACCAGTGTACTCTGTCTACATATCAGCTCTATGAGAGAGACAGAAAGGAGAGAGTGAGACAGAAAGAGAGAGCGAGAGAGAGAGAGATAAAGAAGAGTGTTTGACTGTTCCAGCATGTTCAGCAGGGGAGGGATAGTTCTTGAAAGCCGAGCGGTGAAATCCCAGCAGCCTCTCTTCAGCTCAGCGTGAAGCGCTGTCACTGTCTCCGAGAAGAAACGCTCCCAAATTACTCCGGAAAAAAAAAAAGTGGGAAAAGTTGGAGCTTTCAAATGATCAGCGGACCAGGTTTAGAGTGGACTCCACGTCTCAGGAACGTTTTATCAAGACTTGGAGCAAAGTCGAATCCAAAGGGACACTTTTGTTTAAAGCGTGGCGCTGTGAGGATTCGGGGATTGTTAGCGTTGAGGCAGCGGAGGAAATATACGACGACGACGGCGTGCATGACAATTCCGGCTCGCGACAATGACAAAGCGCCGCCTCATTGTCTGTCATCAGACGGGTGTAGCGCTGCGTTTTGTTTTCGCCCGTTTCCTGTCACGTTTCGTCCACACCCGTGGGTTAACACGAAGTTTTCTTTCACTCTGAACGATCGCGACCGTCTCCTGACTCCACACACACAAAATAAAAGAATAAAGGAAAGAAAGTAGCAGGATAATCAGGACATTAAACTCAAACGCGAGAACCATATGTTAATTATGTAAATGCTTCATTCTAATCAGCTCGAACCGATGTAACGAGTTAGCAGGAAAAGAAGTGAACGTAGGGAGTTATCAAAAACGTCATTAATATTCATCGGCGCAGTGCTGCGGCACGCGCACCCATCCGCACACATGAATTAATAGTTTGATGAGGGATGAAAGTGCTGGAGGTGGTGTTTATACGGGGAACCATCTGTCTTACTCAGAGTCCTCTCCTCTCCAGCTCTGGAGCGAGCTACGCTAGCCGCAAGACACACTTTCGCAACAAACAAATGGTTAGCGAGAAAAAAGAAAAAAAAAAACGGGGGGGGAAGATATATTCCTATAAAAAATGCACAAAATTGTTCCATTTGGGAGAGCTGCTCATTACCGAGGAAAATATTATTCATCAACAAAAAAAATTAATAAATAAATAAAAGCGCTCTGCTGTGCGCTAGTAGTGATTAGCTGTAATGCTAACGGCACAGATATCAGAAGCATGCGTTGTATTAAACAATGCATATCTGTGCATTTACATAATTACTGACGTAATTACATTTAACGCTTGTGCTAACAGTCTGCTCACAACAAAACATTAATATGGTCACAATTTTGCTCTTTCGTTATTTAAAAAAAAAAAACTTTATTAAATTGCAAAAAAATAATTTGATATTTATTTACTAAGAAATAAATAATATAAAGAAATTATTTTAAAAAAGATAAATGAAATAAAAAAAACACAACAGGCTTCAAACACGCACACAAACACACACACACACACATATATATATATATATATATATATATATACACATGCATATATATATGAATGACCATTTTCTTGGTCACACACAGTGTGTGTGTGTGTGTGTGTGTGTGTGTGTGTGTGTGTGTGTGTGTGTGAGAGTGTGTGCTGGCGTTGTGGCAGGAGCACAGGCCAGGCCAGTGTGAACGTGCGGATGGAGAAGCGGCTGCCCCCGTGCTGCCCTCCCTCCGCCCCTGGCACTGTCCAGCTCCGCTCCATCTGGAGCCCTCATCTGTGCCCACCTCACCCCCCCCTCGCCACCCCGCATGCCCCGCCCCCTCTTCCACTAACACTCTTTCAATCCCAGAACGGATGTCCCGTTCACCCACGGAACGGTAGCATTTCCTTTCCATTATGCAAAGTATTTTGTATTATTGCTTCAAAGATTACTGACAGAAATAATACTTATATTATTGTTTATATCATATTATAATATTTTAAACACGTCGTATGTGAGATTTGAACCTCTACAGTGTGACAGTGCTATGTAGAGTCTCCACAAGGCTTTTATGTGTGTTACGTTCATTAATAGAGAACAGGAAGTCGTGTGAAATACAGCCTTAACTGTCCGATCAATAGATTAATAAAATAAATAAAAAAATTACGAAAAAAATAGCTCCTACAAGAAGAAAGTTAAAGATAGTGACTAAATGTTTGATGTACTTTTAAATTTTATTTTGATCGTATGTGTTATCAATGTTAGAAACAAGCCCCGCCCACCGCTTCATCTCTTTGTTCACAAATCGTTGCTTGCTTAGCGTGCCGATCTCTGGAGTGAGCTCAGCAAAGAAGCACGGCTAAGTTTGGCATTCGGGGCTCTCGTATCAGAGAGAGACAGAGAGTGTGTGTGTGTGTGTGTGTGAGAGAGAGAGAGAGAGTGTGTGTGAGAGAGAGAGAGAGAGAGAGAGAGCGCAACACCCTGACATGCACCCTAATGGAGCTCCTCTGGTCCAGCCTACTCAGGTCACGGCTTCAGCAGAAGCTCTCTGTATGTGACTAGAGCGCTTTCACGCCTTCGCCTCAAAAAAAACTCTTTCCTGAGACGAGAGAGAACTCACGCCACGTCGCAGCGCCGGCATTACGTCTGTGGATGTACGCTTTTTCCGTTATGCGGTTCACGGCGTATCGGGTGAGATCGATCAGAGTACATGAGGGCACGTCTCGTCGTGACGCGGTTTTCAGTTTATACCTTTCAGATTCCGTCAACAAGAGAAAAAATCTGGGAAAATCCACGGAATAATTCATCATTAAAAAGAAAAAAACTTTTTTTTTTTCATTTGATATTTAAGAAGACACTGAGACATGTTTGATTGGGAGCTCAGGCTCGTAAGGATAAGGCAAATACACAAACAAACAAATACAAAGGTTCATAACTAAAGATAAATAATATAATAAATATAATATAATAAATAATTTAATGACTAGGGATAGATGACCAGCTAACTATATAACTAAACAAATAAATCAATAAAGAGGTTAATCATTAGCATAAATAAATAAATAAATAAATAAATAAACCAACCAATGGATTAATAAAATAAATAATTACCATATTATACAAAAATAATCAAAAAAATATATAGAAATACTCATGTCAAAGCACTTATTTTTTATCAGTTTATTTGTACATTTGTTTGCATAGAATTCTTTTTGGATTGATTCAGCAGTTCATTTTTATTTAACAAGTTATTTAGAGCTATTTATTTATTTGTTTATTTGTTTATTTGTTCGTTTATCTGGTCCTCCATAGGGAAGTGTTTTCTATGAGGTCCAAATGAAAACAAATGATTCATTTTTATTTAATGCCACTGATTGAACGCTTTTATAAATAAGCAGTTTGTAACGTTTTAAATGAATTAATTAACACGGATCTTTAAACGGATTGATTAACACATTTATGTATCATTTTAATGCTGTTTAATTCTATCAGATGTGCTCCTGTATGGTCATTGACTTCCTGTCGGGGGGCTTTAATGTCCGGGCGATTCGGGGGTTTAAAGATAGATTTTATTAATGGATCGCGTATCAGTGATAATGCAGTGTGTGTGTGTGCGTGTGTGTGTGTGGGAGAGATAAGTGCTTCCTGAGGACGACGATGTGTCTCCTGTCATTCTCTAATCACTACACGGGAATCTCCTCACCACCTCACGTTTATTATTTTTCTTTTTTTTGGGGGGGGGGGGGGGGGGTTGGGGTTAAGTACATATCCTGTGCATCTCTCTCTCTCTAATGTTTATATTCATTCAGCTTTCCTTCCTTTTCTATTTTGCTCTTTATATTTGAAAAAGGTTAAGCACCCGGCCGCTTCCTAATGCGCACAATTGACCAATCGAAGCCAGAGCACCGAGAACATTCAAGGTTCCTGTAGAGGGGGTTAACGGTTAATGCACTGAATTAAAAAAAAAAAACAGAAAAAAGAAAAAGGGACTCTACATCGATACGTAATTCTGGCTCGCTCACGTGTGCGCTCGCGGTGTTTGGTAATAACCGGAACATTCCAACAAATCAATGGTTATTTAATTCTCAGCGAGCTCCCGAGTCCATTAAACCTGATTACGTTCGGCCATTTTCTTCTCGCTGCCTTCTCGTGATTTTTTTTTTTTTTTTTTCATCCGCTCAATCTATACGGCCGACTTATGAGCGAGGACCTTCAGAGGCAATTTCAGCCTCTATTAACATAGCATGCTAGGCGCTAATTATTTATTGGATTGAGGCACCAGCGCTCCAGCACTCCACGCCTGCCCCCCCCCCCTTCCCGGGTCCCTAAAAACCAGGATATAATCCGGAGAAGATCCGGAACGAGGCGTGACACAAGCGGAGCACGGATAACAAAGGCTCGTTAGTAGCCGCCGAATCTGTAACGATCAATCATCTTTTTGGTGATGCAAGCATTTTTATTTATTTTGCTGCCATTTAGGTCAGCAGCAACAGGAGTCTGATTAATGTGGAGCGGATTCTTCCTGACCCACTTCCCAGAAGAACACAACTCCGTGCAGGAAGACGATCAAACAACAAACTGTGCTTTCAACTTTCTTTAACCTTTGACCTGGACTGTGTATGGTTTTTTTTTTTAGCAGTGCAGTTGTACTGCTTATTTCCATCTAGGTCCAGGTGATATGATCATATGATATCGATATCACGACGAACGATGTCATCTCATGATATGTTTGTGTTATATTCATTTTAATTAAAAAAAAATTAAATATATAATTTAAAAAAAATAAATATAAACGGAATGGAAGAAGCTGATGTGATGCTAAAATTTTTACTTTTAAAATTGGAAATATGTTTTTAAAACACTTTTTTTTTCTCCTTTTGAGTGTTAAATATTTAAAATCACTGTAAATACTTGATAAACTGCCAGAGAGCGAGAGAGAGAGAGGGAGAGAGAGGGAGAGAGAGAGAAAGAGAGAGAGAGAGGGAGAGTGAGTGAATGAGAGAGAGAGGGAGTGTGTGTATGAGAGTGAGAGGGAGAGAGTGAGTGAGTGAATGAGAGAGAGGGAGAGGGAGTGAGTGTGTGTGTGTGAGAGAGAGAGAGAGAGAGAGGGAGAGAGAGGCAGTGAGTGAGAGACAGAGTGTGTGTGAGAGAGAGAGAGAGAGAGAGGGAGAGAGAGTGAGAGAGAGGGAGAGACAGAGTGTGTGTGAGAGAGAGTGAGTGAGTAAGTGCGTGTGTGAGAGAGAGAGGGAGAGAGAGGCAGTGAGTGAAAGACAGTGTGTGAGAGAGAGAGTGAGAGAGAGTGAGTGAGTAAGTGTGTGTGTGTGTGTGAGAGAGAGAGAGAGAGAGAGAGGGAGAGAGAGGCAGTGAGTGAGAGACAGAGTGTGTGAGAGAGAGAGAGAGAGAGAGAGAGAGAGTGTGTGAGTGTGTGTGTGTGTGAGAGA
>CM075015.1:21960202-21980708 GCA_037576675.1 Pangasius sanitwongsei | reverse complement strand
AAGTGTGTGTGTGTGAGAGAGAGAGAGGGAGAGAGAGGCAGTGAGTGAGAGACAGAGTGTGTGAGAGAGAGAGTGAGAGAGAGAGGGAGAGAGAGGCAGTGAGTGAGAGACAGAGTGTGTGAGAGAGAGAGTGAGAGAGAGAGAGAGAGAGTGAGTGAGTGAGTAAGTGTGTGTGAGAGAGAGAGAGAGAGAGAGAGAGGCAGTGAGTGAGTAAGTGTGTGTGTGTGAGAGAGAGAGAGGGAGAGAGAGGCAGTGAGTGAGAGACAGAGTGTGTGAGAGAGAGAGTGAGTGAGAGAGAGTGAGTGAGTGAGTAAGTGTGTGAGAGAGAGAGAGAGAGAGAGAGAGAGGGAGAGAGAGTTCAGTGTGATGCTCACTCTACCATTTAAAGATTCGAATTAGGAATCTAGCACTGCTTTCATTTATTATTATTTTTTTAATCCTCACACACTTGACCATTCGTGCGGAATGTGAGATGTGTGATGCGCGGAGCGGAGCAGAAAACCGATCCGGTGTGTGATTAGGTAAAGGAGCGGCGCCGGATTGATCCGAGTGGACGCGATGTCAGAGAGCGAACAGATCTTCTCATCGACTGATAAGGAGTGATACAGTATCAATTACCTGAGCGTGTGCAATTTCATTCGCTTCCAAGCAGCACGTCGCTTCGTTTCCGAGCGCCGACGCCTAATAAGCTGCTCCTCCAGCCGGCGGCCATTAAAACGCCGCAGAAAGAAGTGGGATTTGCATTTTGTCCCATCAGCAGAACCGGCAGCCATTAGCGATTGCCTCTCAGGCCATACACGCCAGGCGAGTGTCCACAGTCGCTCCGTGGAGATGCACACGCTCTCAGTCACGTCCTTGTGCTTTCTGCTCCATTATCATTTGCACCTTTTATCGGTTTCATCTTATAATCACGACTCTTTCGTTTTACGCTTGCGGGGGGAATTCTTCTTTACTACTCGCAGCCAGCGCCATAAACATGAATGATGCTCTTCAAAAGCAAGACCTTCCGTACATAAGGCACTTATTTACATTTTACCTTCATTAATAAGCTATTTATAAGCAGTTATTCCGCTGCGCTGATGAATTCTCGTTTGGTCAGGAGGTGTTCGTTCTTTTTTCTAGAACAGCAGCTCTGACTCAGTAGCGCAGCTGCAAATCCCACGTTTCTATAGTAACAGCCTACACGGGGACGTGTACGGATTTAAACACGCGTAAGGAGACGTCTGTTTAACTTTCTTTTTTTTTTTTGGCGGAAGGAGTCTCCGGTTTCAGCGCTTTTGTAGGAGTCAGAGGTAAAGGAAAAGGGTCAGGGGGAAAAAAAAAAAGGGAAGCTGGTGAGGGAACGAAAATTGTACGTTTCGTTCTTTAGTTAACAAAAACATGTTAGCCTTAGCAAATTTGTGGTATAAGGGGAATAAAACACTTGCTCTATCACACTGTAAGCAAGAGTGGAATGACGTCATATTTTTTGCACATTTATCATTTTCTTTAGCAAATAAACGAGCGCACCATTTCTCTCTTTTTCACTTATATGAAGAGATATAGATAGGAACATTCGTTGGTCTTTTTTTTTTTTTTTTTTTTCCAAAGAAGCGGGAAAGTAATGCTGCGCTGAGGAAGGTGTTAGCCGAGACATTTGTCGCTGTTACAAATAACACGGCGAAACGCTTCCTTCGCTTTACTTCGGAGTTGTGATGATAAGTTAGGAAGAGATGGACTGTTGTGTAAAGCCCCTGCCCTGTGGTCAACCTCCGGGAGCGAGGGCATGAATGCTAAGCAGGCCGGGAATCGATACGGGCGAATATAGCTCAACTGCACCATTTGTTCAGCCATGAGAGATGTCAATACACAGATTAGGGTGATCTATCTTTTTGATTTCGCACTGTCTTCCACCCACGCCGCGTGAGGGCTTTTGCCTGTATTAAAAGCGTTTGCTTTCTCAAGCGTGAAAATTCCAATTATTGCTCTAAGTGTGGCGACGGCGCGTTCTTGCCGTTCTTCGGTCGCTCGCTATTACCTGAGCGGAAAAAAAAAACAAAAAACAGTGCTGAACACCAAAAAAACTGCAGAAAAGAGAGAGAAAGACTTTGATGCGACCTGTCTTCGGGATTTCTTCTCTCTTTAAAAAAAAAAAAAAGAAAGAAAAAAAAGCCTCACCTTTGATACATACGTTTCAGCCATGAAAGGTGGAGGAAACGTGGGAATCGATGACAACCCGATCGATGGTGTCGTGATGCCGTTGAGTTACTTGAGCTATCTCGGATTGTGTGCAGGTGTGTGTGTGGAGGCGAGGAGTAAAAAAAAAAAAAAAAAAAAGAAAGAAAGAAAGAAAAGAAACAAAAAAGGACAGAATCAGCACCTTAGGGAAAAAAAAAAAAAAATTCCGGTTACGACTCCTACACGAGAAGGGAGCAGAAGCAAGGCTGCTGGAGAACATACAGCAATTATCTCTCACTGGATGTGAATTCACAGAATTATGTGCATTATTTCCATCTGAGATACGAGCAGGAATCTATACAAATGCAAATAAAGCCATAACGAAGCCTTAGCCATGTTTGAGGATCATCACGACGGCCTGTAGGAGTGTCAATAAGAACTGGAGAGGTCATGTGACACCAATTAAAATCAGCTTTGGGTTCAGACTTGTACGAAAATGTACAATCCTTCTGAGAGAGTTCTTACAGGTTCTACGTCGAACCCTACAACAGAGTGGTTCCTGATCAGACCACATTCCAAGCAGAACCCTTTTTTTTAAAAACTAAGAGCCTGTAATTATTTAATGAACTGTAAAGAACCTAAAAGCATGCAAAGATCTGCCATTTTGTACACTTTTATTTCACTTTGTTACTACATAAAACATCCTAAAGTGTTCTTCAGTTGTCCGTCTGGAGGAACCCTTAAAGCTTCCGGGTAGAACCCTACAACAGAGTTCCAAGCAGAGCCATTTTTGGAAGCTAAGTACACTTAAATATCCAAATGAACCCTTAAGGAACCTTTGAAGAACCGTAAGAGTATACAAAAATCCACCGTTTTGGACACCTTCATTTCACTCTGTTACTCCATCTGGTGGAACCGCCGATGGCTCTGTGTCAAACCCTATATTGGCGTGGCTCCCTATCAGAAAAAAATTCCAAGCAGAACCCATTTTTGGAAGCTAAGAACCCTTAATTATCCAACGAACCCAGAGAGAACCCAATCCGACATCTTGGACATCTTCATTCCACTGTGTTACTGTAAAAAGACCTTTAAGGGTTCTTCAGTTGTCCATCTGGTTCTGTATTAGAAATTCCAAACACTTAACTATCTAATGAACCCACAGAGAACCTTTAAAAAAAATCTGTCATAAAAGATTCCAAGTTAAGCCCTTTTTGTAGAAGCTAAGAACCTTTAAACATCCAATAAACCCTCAAAGAACCGCTGAGGAACCCTTTTTTTCCCACCATTTTGGGCACCAACATGATTTCCAAAGATTCCAAGCAGAACCCTTTTTTTTTGGAAGCTAAGAACACTTAATTATCCAATAACCTCTTAAAAGATTTTACGAAACTGTTATTTTTTAAAATATTGCTAATTTTTTTGACTAAATATTACATTAAATAATTTTGACTTAAGCGCGAAAGACCAAAAATACGAAAAGTTACCAACAAAATCAGCACTTTGGTCTAAAATATATTTATTAAATTATATTTAATTTAACAGTTATCTATTTTTTAATTTATTTTGACTTTTTCAGAACCAAATGGGAAAAAATATGCAATATTCTTTAAAAAAAAGAGGCAGAATTGCAATTATTTATTCAACTTTAATTAATTAAAATTCTTTTAAAATATATTTATATAATTATATTAAATTTGTGTAAAAGCCTTTTTAATTTTAAAAACCTCATGTTATGTTTAAGTGTTTTTTGTTTACTTTTTGTTTGAAGCATTATGTTTTAGAATAATAATGTTATACTTAAGGAAGTAACCAATCGAATGGAAAAAAAATGAGCAATATTCTTATTGCGGAATTTAAACTGCAATTAATTTAATTTAAATTAAATCATTTTCTAATTTATATAATTAAAGCCATTGTTTTTGAAAAAAAAAAAAAAAACGATATATGTCTAGGATTTTTTTTTATTGATTTTGTTTTTTCACTCTTTTGATGCTGGAAACTGGAAACAGTTGCGACTCCTACGCAAGAACGAAGCGACAGCAAGCCTGCTGGACAATAGAGCGTAATTATCTCTCTCAGGAATATTTACTCGTTATTTTTCTTCTGTCCAATTTCACTAATCACCGATAGCATGAGGGCAAAATAAAAATAAAAACAGACGCATCACTCTGTTAATCAGTCTGTGATTTGATGACGGCTGGAGTGTATAGGATGGAAATGTAGATGTGAGTAATGAGTGTAGTGTCATCTCCAAAGGATATGATGCCTTTGTGTGTGTGTGTGTGTGTGTGTGTTTGTGTGCATTAAACATGTGGTCCACTGTATAGGTTCAAAGCATGCACTGTTTCGCTAATTAGCAGCCGTACTGTCCGTCTCCCAACACGCCTTCCCTTCTCACATCACACGCACATTCCAGCTTATATGAGACACTTAAATTATGAAACAACAATTAATAATAAAGTGTTTGCAGTCTTTTTGACGTGAACTGACCGTGACGATGATCTTCAGAGATGTGAATTAACGTCAGATGAAAATTTTCAGCCTGAGTTAATTAGCTCGTCTTCCACAGGCCATGTTCAAGCTGCTCCCTAAATCACTTTTTTTTTCCATTTTTTTTTTTTTTCTCAGAGCAGATCATGTATAAAGTGAGCTGCTTTACAGATGGGACCTAATTAGGGCTGTGACTCTCAGAAGGAAGTCACTCTGACTCTTCAATTACCAACATTTCAGCAATTTCTTACACATGTTCAGGGTTGTCTCGGGTCAGTCTGAGTCATATTTCCACACAGTCACTTTACAAATGCTGCTTCTTTAATATATAGTGTTTGCCCACACTCCTGCTCACTCTGCTGCCCACCCCGCTGCCCACCCTCCTGCTCACTCTGCTGCCCACCCTGCTATCTACCCTGCTATCCACCCCCCTGCCCACCCTGCTATCCACCCCGCTGCCCACCCTGCTATCTACCCTGCTATCCACCCCGCTGCCCACCCTGCTATCTACCCTGCTGCCCGCCCCCCTGCCCACCCTGCTATCCATCTCGCTATCCACCCCGCTGCCGACCCTGCTGCCCACCCCACTGCCCACACACTACGGCAGGAGCATTTGGACTGTGCAGAGATCCTGTCATATTTGGGAAAACCAGCATGCTGTTGCGTCGGTTCTCCTCTGACAGAATACTGACAGAATAGCCTTCCTAATTTTTTTTTCTCAGAGCAGAGCAGGTATAAAGTGAGCTGCTTTACAGATGGGACCTAATTAGGGCTGTGACTCTCAGAAGGTAGTCACTCTGACTCTTCAATTACCAACATTTCACATTTCAGCAATTTCTTACACATGTTCAGGGTTGTCTCGGGTCAGTCTGAGTCATATTTCCACACAGTCACTTTACAAATGCTGCTTCTTTAATATATAGTGTTTGCCCACACTCCTGCCCACCCTCCTGACCAACCCTTGCACACCCTGCTTTCCACCCCACTGCCCACCTCCCTATCCACCCTGCTGCCCACCCCCCTGTCCACCCTGCTATCCACCCTGCTGCCCACCCTCCAACCCACCCTGCTATCCACCCCGCTGACCACCCTGCCCATCCCCCATCCACCCCACTGACCACCCCGCTGCCCACCCCCCTGCCCACCCCACTGTCCACTCTCCTGACAGAGGACATGAACACGGCGATGAATCACGACTCCATGCGTTCGGCTCTCCAGCACACACACACACACACACACACACACACACACCCCTCAGATTGGTCATTTGAACAGAAGTGCCGTCATCCACAAATGCTAATGATGCTGCTAAAGAATAAAGGCCAGTAAGAGGTCTGAGATCGCTTTACTTCATTAGCTCCATTAGCATTAACGCATTAGCATTCCTTTAAACCTAGCTAAGAGCTTCCCATCACTTATGTGGACGTTATCTGCATCCTGAGTGCACTTAGCCTGTGCATAAAAACACGCCAATAGCATACCAATCGCATGATACGTACATACGTACGCCTTGCGTGCTGGTGAACACGGCGTGTGTGCGACAGCGCTCGTTGTTTACGTGAACGCAATCAAAGCTAATTAGATCAGAAGGAGCCGGGAGCTAGCTTTGGCGCCTTTCGCATGTCTGCGTGCAGATACGCCGGCCGTCTGCGCGCGTAACTGAATTTCCGTCCCATTATGGTGGCAGAGCCACTCCAGAGAGCAGCTAATGAATCAAGTGGCCGGCGCGGCCCACTCCTTTCTCCTCTAAACAATGGCCGTTAAACGACTGCCTTCACCGTGCTTCAGACTAACAAAGTGGCTCCGGGAAGCTGAGAATCTACAGCGAGGAAACATTTACTGAGCTTAAAGACTAACGAGCTTCTAAACTCCGAGAGGAAAGACGATAAAGATAAAGACGACCGAGCTGCAGGTGTTCAAAGTAAGATACAGAGGGAACTCTTGTTTGTCTTTATCAAGAAAACTGCTTTAACTAGCGATAACCGGTGACTAGCGGTAAGTTAAGAAAGTTAATAAAATAGTCACATGACTTCAGATTTATATTTACAAACTGATACAAGTGTATATGTGTGTGTGTGTGTGTGGATAGATAGAGAGAGAGAGAGACCTAAGTACTATAAGCTTCAGTCTAAGGATCTCTTGCGCTTTAAAAGTTTTGGCACCCCACAAACAACCATTTCGTCTCCCCTGCCACAAGTTTAACCCGTACTGCTGTGTAAAACACATATTGTATGTATGTTACACACACATCTGCACCAGAATTTTAGAAATTAAATAATAATTTAAAGGTCACAAAGGGAAGCATGTCTTATTGGTGAACTCGGACTTCTGGACTTCTTCTGAAGGAATACTTGATATGTTGTAGTCTACGTTGCGCTGGACTTTTCTTCTTTGAAAAGGTCACGCATCGAGTAAATAAATAAATAAATAACCTGATGAGTCTCGGAGACGCTTCTGCTTTACACAAACCGCAGATTTGTAACGGCTGCTGAAAATCCCCTTCTCAGAGCCATCATTTCTCATCCAGCTCTGAGGCTTGATCCAAGAAGCTCGGCCTGTCTCCTCACACACACACACGCACACACACACACACACACACACACACACACACAAATGCGCACGCACATGCATACACACACGCGTGTGCACACGCACATGCACATACACGTGCACACACACACACACATACACATGCAAACGCACACACACGTAAACACACACGCACACACATACACACGCAAATGCACACACGCACATGCACGCGCGCACACCCACAGTATGTTGTGGATGGAGGTGACGGTGCAGTCACAGCAGGATTTGCTCAGATTCTTTACGCCGTCTCTTAGCTCCGGTCTCACAAGGTTCCGTCACATGGGTCGGGTCCTGGCACGGATCAAAAGTCTGCCGCTTCATCAGATGCGGAATTAACGACCCTCTGAGCCATCATGCAAATTCACGACGGAACGCAAAACTTCCAGACCCACGCTCGGGTGTGTGTTACACCGGTGATCGCTCCCAAGGTTGCCATGAATCTTCTTCAAGTGAACGTCATAAAGCATTTGCATACTGACGGAGTGGGAATGGATGTCTTCTACGTCACGCTCATTGGCTCTCTCTCTTCCTATCTCTCTCTCTCTCTCTCTCTATTTCTTTCCTGGGATATGCTAGAAGCCTGGAGAGAAAGACCTGCGCCGGGATTACGCGCATCAGATAAGTTCTTTTATGACTATCCACTGAGCCAAAATCAATTTATTTACCATTATCAGATCCAGCATTTATAGCCGTGCACCCGTGCTCGGAACTCGATGCGTTTTCTCTCACGGAGGGGAAAAAAAAAAAACGCAGAACAATTAATCATTTTCAACACCACATACAAATACAGGCTTCGTTAACCCGCATTATAAAACAGAGCTCTTGAGTTCTGGATTGTGACAGGTCACGGGTTTATATTAATATTAACGCGCCCGTTCTTAAACGTTATCGTTTCTATAGTAACAGCTCGTTCGCGGTGAAAGCTCCACATGAACTGATCGAAAGATGATTTAGGAAAGGAGTCTCCAGTGTCAGCGCTTTGTAGCAGTAGCTGGAACTAAGTTTCTGGTGAGGGAAGGTGTTTATCGCTGCTTCAGCGCAAGCGAGAACAGGAACCAACTTGTTTCATGCAACTATAAATGGATAAAAAGTGCATTTTCATCCATTTATATTTGGCACAGAGTGTCTTATTCCTTACTGAACTTTTTTTTTTAGGAGTGCGTCCTCATGACATTCTCTTGTCACTGTCAGAGACAGAAGCCGTCTGTCTGCGTTCGGGGAAGCCGTCTGTCTGCCTACACACTCTCTTGCGATGAATTGCTGCCTTGTGATCGAGGGATTACAACACCTACCGAGACGTGCACCTGTCTCTCCTCGGGCATTCCAAAAGCCAAAAGAACATTCCCGATGATTGTCCGGAATCACCTGCGCTTCCCGGATCCCTGCTTCTTATTAAAGAGAATTCCTTCCTTTTATGCTTTTTGTTCAAATCAAGAAACTACGACAGGCAAAAAAAAAAAATCCTCAAACCACCACAACATGACGGCGAGGTGTTTCTAACTTTGTGACGGCTTTAAATGTTAATACGTTGGGTTTTTTTTTTTCCTGCTTGTACCGAGCTGCAGCTGAAACGAGCCCACAGTGGGATCAATTTGCGCCGTGTTTTATGGCGGACTCTTTTTTAGCGCTGTTTATTTACTGTGGGTTTGTGTCTTATATCCGTTCCGTGATGTATCGTAATTTTAAGACAGAAAACACAGCACAGGGTAAGGGGAAAAAATTGGCTTGGAATAATGGCCTCCTATTAAATATTTACCAAACCACCCAGAGAAGAGAGAGAGAGAGAGAGAGAGAGAGAGCGAGTGAGAAAAGGAGTCAACATGTCCACTTGTCAAGCACATATGTTTGTTTGCAGGCTTTGTGCAGCTGCAGTGCGCAGCCGTGTGGGACTCATCCTTCCTTTCATGACTTCCTATTATTCCTCCCCCCTCCGACCGCTGTGCCGTATAATCCCATACCGCAGCGGCTTGTGAGCAAACAGAGCAGACAAAGACGCAGCTGTCCGCGTGTCCCGATACACCTTGTGGGCACGTACGCGGACGACGCGCCTGGTGAACCCGAGCAGCGCCGTGTTTCATCCGAGTCAGATCTCGACTCGATCGTTTATTCGGTGAAGAGGGGGGGTGAGAAGGAGGTGAGAAAGGAGGAGGGACCAGTTTGTAAATGTCTACCAAAATAAAATAAAATTAAATAAGTGGACGCCACGCTTTCTATTTCTAGAACAAAAAAATTACAAGGGAAGCAGAATTATTTAAAGCCCTCGCCTCCTGAGCCTCGCCTTTGTCTCTCCGGCAGCACCTTGGTAGCCTTCTGGCCTTTGATGAGGCTCTCGAGGCTGTTCGACCCAGATAAAGTAAAAGATTGTATGCATTCGAGAACCAGCATTAAAGGCTTCTTCGCCCCTTTTTCTTTTTTTCCCCCCTGAAACGACACACTGAGCGTGAAAGAGTGTCAGGAAAACACTCAGCTCCGTTCGCTTCTCCTCTCACTTAATCATCAAAAGAAGTTAAAATGCCAGTAGACATAATGAGGTTGAATAGCGACAGAGCTTGCGAGGCTATTTTCCTCCTCCTCCTCCTCCTCCTCCTCCTCGTCCTCCTCCTCTGTTTCTCTCCGCTTTTCCTCTCCAGCACAACAAAGATGCAAAACAAAGTAATTAGGTCACCGAAAAGATCTGAAAGCTGACAACGAAAAAAGGAGAGCCAATTGTGCTTATTTATTTTGTTTTCCTTTTAATCGTATCAGATTCTCTCTCTCTCTCTCTCTCCCTTTATAACCAGAGTTGGATTACTACTCCTCCAGCTATGCTCTGTATTGTTGGGGGGAGTCTTGTTGTGACGATGCCAATTCTTTAATTATTCAGCACCTGAATGATTGTCAAGGACCCAAAAGTCCAGAATGGGAGCGTGGAGACCCGTTTCTGTGATAAGACCCGTTCTCTCGCAGCTAATAACGGCTTATACAATACTCAACGCGCAAAACATCATCACTTCCAAAATAGCACAAACGAAATGTTCTAGGAGGGAAAAAACGAGCGATTTCGTTAGCAAAATTGATCATCCCTGTGCAGGAGCAAGCACTTTATCTCTCACAGCTGGCCTTTTTTTCGTAACTGTTTTAATGAACACGGATGAAATAACAACCAAAGCTCACGAGAGACGCGACTGAATGAAGCTGAAATTTGTTTGATTTCATACTAACCCGCCCCTTACGTGATCCTCGCTTCTCTTAGATAACATACGCGGCTAGCTAGCTAGCAGATGCTAGCTTTATACAGAGTTAGAGCTAGCATCTAAGATGATTTTAAAGAAGTTAAAAAGGATCGTGTATTTCCACTCTAGTAAGTGTGGTTTATATGTAAGGTTTACAAAGGAAACTGATGTGTAGATCAAAATAACACATAAAATCTGTTCCGAGAGAGATATAATGCTTCATTCCACTATTCCTACTACGAAAAAACAAAGCAAACGCGTCCTAAACTTGAGATTTCAACTCGTAAAACTTTTAACCCCTTTTCAACCACGAGTGCAGCAAGTGGCGTCGAATCAAAATGGCCGCTCACAGCAGGAACATGAAACAATGTAGCGCTACCTTTAAATGAGATAAACTGTATATACACAATTAGTTGCTTTAGATCGATCGACATTTAGCATACAGTGTTCGAGGAGGTGAATAAAATCATTTATCACAGGTAGCGAGCTAGCTTGCTGCTAGGAGAAGATGAACACGGAGGCGTCCATGTTTTTTTTCCTGACCACTTTGTAGCTAGAAAAATGACGCCATTCCGAGTTATTTGAAGTCAGTGTCAGTAATTTGAACGTAGCAAATGACATGATGTGATTTTGAAATAGGCGGAGCTTAGTTTTGATGTTTTTATCATGACAGCTTAAGAATAGACATTTTATAGATGGAGTTTATTTCAATTCTGAAAGACTGACAGAACTACGATTATCGTTTCTACAGGTCCTAAATGAACTGGAAAGTTGCTAATGTGTAAAAATAGTTACCGCAATGTGACGACTAGCCGTAAAAACACGTAATGCAACATGATAGCACCACAGATTCCGATATAAATGGTGCTTTTTGTGTAACGTGGCTTTCTGTGGATATCGATCTGCACTTTGCGTGGTTGTGGACGGAGTTGTATGCTGCCCAAACCCCACACACAGGACAGGGGAATGAGCTGCCACGGACATGGGGACAACTGCCTGCCACGTAAAGCTCGTTTGACTGACGACATGTTGCAGAGACGTGGACGCAAAGTTCACTTCCCGAACCTCCGTCCATCATCCTGCGCTCCTTACGGCTCCTTACAATGACGGACGCTCAGGCTTGCTTTACATACAGTCGCATAATGCAGCTGTGTGTTTTTTTTTTAAATCATCTATATATATATTTTTTTTTAACCACATTTGAGTGCACTCCACTCACCCTGGCATGAGAAAGGGCTGATGCAATGATAGCATCTCATTATTATATTCATCTTCAACAGCTCGGAAACAACGCTCGCGACAAAGTGTATTTTCCGGAAAGCACTAATGCCTCTGAAATCAGACTCTGATGGAGCCACATGACTGTACGCCTCTAATTACGCTCCACGAAGCGAAAAAACTAAATAAATAAATAAAAAGGAAAGCTGAAATGTGGCTTCCTCAAGGGCTGGGTTAAAGATCTGCGCATAACGCTCGGCTCAAATGGATATATAACATACTGTCAGCCTTTGGGAAACAACTTCCTAATGACTTCATGCATTACGCTGAACGGAAAATGACTCGGAATGATCACGTGAGATCCGGAGTGAAGGATCGGAATACACACATCTGAAATTATAGCAGGAAAATAACAAAAACAGGACAAGGATGACAAGACAAACTCAATGTGAATACAATAAATATTGTATATTTGGATTTATACTACAGAAGGAGTCTCGACTGTCAGCTATGGAAGGAGTCTCCGGTGTCAGTTATAGAAGGAGTCTCCGTTGACAGTTATGGAAGGAGTCTCCAGTGTCAGTTATAGGAGTCTCTGCTGTCAGTTATGGAAGGAGTCTCTGCTGTCAGTTATGGAAGGAGTCTCCAGTGTCAGCTATGGAAGGAGTCTCCGCTGTCAGTTATGGAAGGAGTCTCCGCTGTCAGTTATGGAAGGAGTCTCCGCTGTCAGTTATGGAAGGAGTCTCCGGTGTCAGTTATGGAAGGAGTCTCCAGTGTCAGTTATGGAAGGAGTCTCCGCTGTCAGTTATGGAAGGAGTCTCCGGTGTCAGTTGTGGAAGGAGTCTCCAGTGTCAGTTATAGAAAGAGTCTCCAATCAGGTATAGAGGGAGTCTCCAGTGTCAGTTATGGAAGGAGTCTCCGCTGTCAGTTATGGAAGGAGTCTCCGCTGTCAGTTATGGAAGGAGTCTCCACTGTCAGTTATGGAAGGAGTCTCCGGTGTCAGTTATGGAAGGAGTCTCCAGTGTCAGTTATAGGAGTCTCCGCTGTCAGTTATAGAAGGAATCTCCGTTGACAGTTATGGAAGGAGTCTCCAGTGTCAGTTATAGGAGTCTCCAATCAGCTATGGAAGGAGTCTCTGCTGTCAGTTATAGAAGGAGTCTCCGCTGTCAATTATGGAAGGAGTCTCCAGTGTCAACTATGGAAGAAGTCTCCGCTGTCAGTTATGGAAGGAGTCTCCGATGTCAGTTATGGAAGGAGTCTCCACTGTCAGTTATGGAAGGAGTCTCCGGTGTCAGTTGTGGAAGGAGTCTCCGGTGTCAGTTATAGAAAGAGTCTCCAATCAGGTATAGAAGGAGTCTCCAGTGTCAGTTATAGGAGTCTCCAATCAGTTGTGGAAGGAGTCTCTGCTGTCAGTTATAAAAGGAGTTTCCGCTGTCAATTATGGAAGGAGTCTCCGGTGTCAGTTATGGAAGGAGTCTCCGCTGTCAGTTATGGAAGGAGTCTCCGGTGTCAGTTATGGAAGGAGTCTCCAGTGTCAGTTATGGAAGGAGTCTCCGCTGTCAGTTATGGAAGGAGTCTCCGGTGTCAGTTGTGGAAGGAGTCTCCAGTGTCAGTTATAGAAAGAGTCTCCAATCAGGTATAGAGGGAGTCTCCAGTGTCAGTTATGGAAGGAGTCTCCGCTGTCAGTTATGGAAGGAGTCTCCGCTGTCAGTTATGGAAGGAGTCTCCAGTGTCAGTTATGGAAGGAGTCTCCGCTGTCAGTTATGGAAGGAGTCTCCAGTGTCAGTTATGGAAGGAGTCCATGAGAACCCCTCATAAACAGCACCACAATTATCATGTAGATGAACTAGCTTGCCTCATGATACTTCCTCAAAACTCAACAAAAAAACTGACGTCAACATTCACGATATTTTGATGAGCACTAATGAGACAGCGCTACTCTAAACCTCACTCCAGATTTTCTGAACCTTCCCCTCCTGAAGATTCAAAGAACGAAGCAGACATTTTGAGTCCTGCGCTCCCGAGGGTTCCTTTGGACGGTTTTTTTTCTACTCACTTTGTTCTCACTGGGGTTCGTTTCTAATGAGCTGCCTGCTAGCTGGAGCGTGGTTCTTTCGTGGAAAACGGTTAAGGCAGCTTTAATCTGCCATCGAAAGACTGTCCTCGCGCCGTTTCGTCCCCCACTGAGCGAACGGCAGAGAAGAAGAGCGAGATCCGCGCTGGACAGGGGTTGCGGGCCGACATTGTTGCAAGCTGACACTTCTTCATTCAGATGTGTTAAACACAGAGGAGCCAATCTCTCAGCGGTGCTGTAATTACTCTGAGACAGCCGGAAAACACACACACACACACACACACACACACACTAAAGGTGTCGGCTCTGAATCTGTACTCTATCTCTCTCTTTCACTTTTACTTGTTATGGTGAAGTAACAACTATGCGCCAATCTCACAATTAATCAAGACTACAGTACAGTGCAAAAGTTTGCACACCCTCAGGTTTATATTAATGCCTTTGTTCAGTTACGTTCTATTACAACATATTCAAAAGTGTGCTGATATTTGATCAGAGATATTTATTTAAAATTTGTGGAAGGAGTCTCCATTGTCAGTGCTTCGTGACAAGTTTTCTGAGGGTTTCGACAAAACGTCTTTCCTCACGTTGCGAATGTTTTAATATATAAATAGCTTGATGTAGCATTGGACAATCCAGATTCTGCCAATCCAACGATTCAATATTTGCCGATTCCACCGAGTCTGCTTAGAAACAATACGATTTTGATACGAAATTTTATGACACCAATGAACCTGTTAAGATGCGACGACGCATTTTTGACTCATAAAGCAACAATTCAATATTGTGATATGAAATTGTATGAAACCACTAAATCAATTACAATATGATATGATTTTGATTCGCAAGCCAACAGACCGTCATTTGCCAACACCCCTGTAGCGGCTAAGATACAACACAACTTCAATTCTTCAGGTAAAGATTCGATATTTGAATATTTGAATCATCTGATCATCATACAGGAGGGAGGATGGTACGTTTAAGAAGTTAAAAAGTGCCGTAAAAACTGTACAACTGTAAAACCACATCCCAGCTTTCACACCCTGATCACATCGACATACTCCCTGAGAGGATTACATCATAAAAAAGCATCGGAAAGTTTCGGACGATTTTAAACGCACCGTCACTTGTTCGCACACAGAGCGTTTTTATGCAAAAATGAATAAATAAATAAAAAAATAATAAAACACTGTTTTGTGAAATGAGAAATGGCGATGCGGCGCCAAATAGTGCAACAGCTGCAAAAGCAAACAAACATTATTACGAATGCCAGAGACTAATCACTCATGCACACGCACACATACACACACACACACACACACACACACACAGAAACACATGTGCCCGGCGAGGCCTAGCAGATGGTCTCCGCCCCCGTTTCCATCCATACATCACCTCTCTCTCTCTCTCTCTCTCTCTCTTTCTCTGAGCCGATCGTTCAGGCACACACACACACACACACATACACACCCACATACACATATCCCTCCTGTTTGCAATCAAACAATAACCGGGCCGTATTGAGGGCGCGCAAACATCGGAGACAAAAGCCGGTGTCCTTTCGAGTCTCTCGGCTCGGCGCACGTCTCTCACTGCTTACTGAAGGTTACGGAAGCTCATCATCTCCCGATGACACGGACTATCGCTCATTTCATCGACTGCCGCGGCCCGCTGAAACCTGAGAGTGCCACACGATAGTGAGCGAGCGCTCTGTACAGCACGCGCTGAAATTAAACAATACACCCCCTAGACACACACGCACGCACGCACGCGCACACACGCACGCAAAGCTAAACTCGCATGCAATACAGGCTAAATCCACTCACAGGATGTGAGAAAATGATTTTTCTTAAATAAGATGAAGTCACTTTTTTTTAAGTGGAAAGGAAGGAAAGGAAGCTAGCTACACTTTGTTACTACACTATAGCTAGTTTTACGTTTTCCCTAAACGTAACATGTAACTAACATTTCTGCTCTAATACATTTTCCATGGTTTTCAGTTCAACCTTCATTTGCATACTGCAACCTGATTGGCTCTTGAATTTTATGACACAATAACACGCTCTTCTTATATGTTCAGAATTTCTCCCTGTTTTGAAATCTTATTATCCATTTATTATGTTTATTTCTATTTGATGGTATTGCATGAATTAAGTAAAACTGGTAGCTATTATTTCTGCTTCTACGTTTTTCATGATTTTCATTTGAACCTTCCAAGCTTCATTTGCATACTGGAAGCTCATTGGCTTTTATATTTTAGGACACAATAACACATCCAAGGTTCACATGTTCTCCCTGTTTTTAACTCTTATTATCCACTTGTTTTTAATTATTATTATTATTATTATTTTCTAATTTTGCACTTTGAGGAAAGGAAGTATAACTGGAAACTTCCAGCCTTCTAACCTTGATTTGCATACTGGAACCTGATTGGTTCTTGTATTTTATGACACAATAACTTGTCTGACTTGTTTTTAACCCTTATTATCCAGGGATTATTTTTATTTCCTAGGTTTTTTCTATTTTTCTATTCATAGAAATCATAGCATTCCTGGCTCTAATATCTTAGGCGATGGAATATTTTTGTTATATCTTGCGCTTTTAATGTGACATGTAATTTATAATTATTTCATTATTTAGTGCGTTGTACCTTCTTCTATATTCACAAACATAAAACAACTGATGATCCAGCTCAGGTTTAACTCGTGCATTCTCACTGAGTTAAACTGTTTTTATGTATTTATTTTTTTTTATAACTAGATGAAATAAAAAGCGTGGAAATTTCCTGGCTGCATGGGGTGTAAATAAATAAAAATACAGGCTGTGTTTGAACACACACGTTGCGCTCGTGTTTTGCGAACACACACGTGCGCTCTCCAGCTGAGCCGACGTGAAACGAATGACTCGCCACTTTTAATCATCTCTAATTCCTCGTTCTGACTGAATTCTGAAAGTCATGCTGCTGCTCTTCCTCCTTTCTGTTCTAAAAAATACGGCACTTATGTACAGTAACAGCTCGTTATTTCAATTTTTTTTAATTATTTATTTTCACACGGAGAAAAAAAATGCTCTAAATGCTTCTATTAAAAGTCTTATATATATTCTGTAGGTTTCTGTTCACGAAGGGGAAAAGAGAGAAGAGAGAGAAGAGAAGCGGGTGTGAATGCGGCGTGAGGGAGGAGTGAAGGATTCTGGGTAGTGAGGCTGCGGCTCCGATAAATGAGAAACTCGGAACAGATGTAACGGAGGAGAAGCGGAGAGGGAGAGCGACTCCGCCGAGTCAGCACAGAGAGGAACAGACGAGAAGAAGAGTGAGGGAGAGCTGGAGAGCGACGAAGAGAGGGGGAGAAAGGAGACAGAGGGAAGGAGGAAGAGAAATAAGGTGAGAGAGAGAGGAGGAGGAAAAGGATAGACAGACTGAGGATGAGAGGGATGAGTACCGAAAGTGGGAGGGGAAGAGAGAGATAGAGAAGAAAAGAGGGTGCACAGAAAGAGAAAGAGAGAGAAGCAGTAAGATGGTGACAAAGAGGAAGAAAATGAACGGAAGAGGAAAAGAAAGTAAAGAGAAAGGGGAGGGGAGAGAAAGAGAGAGAACATGGAAAGAAAGATGAAGGATAAAATGGAAGAAGAAAGCTGAAGGAAGAGGAGAGAAAAATGAAGAGAGGAGAAAAATGAAGGATGAAAAGAGTTTAGAAAGAACATAGAGAGGGTGAGATGGAAGAAAGAGAGGAAGGAGAAGAGTAGAAGAAGGCAAAGAAGAGGGAGAGAGGGAAAAACTGAAAAGATAGACCGAAATGGAAAGGAGGGAGAGTTGGAAGAGAGGGAGAGGTGAGGGAGAGAGAGAGAGATAAAAGAGAGACGCACCAGAAAGCAGAAATAGAAGAGACAGCATGGGGGAAGAGAAAAAGAGTTAGACAAGTGAAGAAGAGAGAGGAAGACAGAAGACAGAACGAGAGATGGAAAAGAGAAAGATTTATGAGAGAGGGAGAGAGAACTGAAAAAGAGGATAAGAGCAAAAGAGAGAAAGTGATGGAGAGACAGAAAGATAAAAAAAGAGAGAGGGACAGAAACACACACACACACACACACACAGCAGGAAAGTGGAGCGATACAAACGGCTGAACGAGTGAGTAAGAATGAGAGCGGAGCTGAGCGACAGAAGGCCAGAGAGGAACAGATTGATTTCACTCAGGGAGGCCTGGCCACGCCCCCACACCGCCCACTCAGGGTCACGTGGAGGTCACAGAGCTGCAGGGCCAAAGGGGTCATCAGAGGTCAGTTTAAAATCCGCTCGATGCTCTTATATCCTGCGGCCGTGAAGCTGGAACGCTGAAGTTCATCCGCAACTCGGAGAAACTTCTCGCTTCACAGTGATGCTCTTAAAGAGACAGCGCTCTATTTATCCACCAATCAACACACTGTTCAGTCATTCAGCCAATCAGTGACAGCCGGGGTCAGGTGATCACAGAGTGACACGCCCCCTAGGTTTAAACTCCATTTCAGCAGTAGGACTGAGAAGAAATACAGTTGTGTAGTGAACAGGAACAAGGCGGAAACACACACACGCGCACACACACACGCGCACACACACACACACACACACACACTCACACACACAAAGCCCGTTTTATGCTTTTTATCCCCTGGACGACAGGTGTGTGTGCACAGGTGGGCGTGTCAATAATGGCATGACATGGGAGTCTTTTATAACTTGCGCGTCGAATTGAAAACTTGACTGACATTCTATACACACATACACTCAGCGGCCACTTTATTAGGAACACCCGCACGTTCATACAATTATCCGATCAGCCGATTATGTGTCAGCAGTACAATTCAGACACAGGCCAAGATTTTCGGTCAACGTTCACATCAAACGTCCGTACGGCTGCTGGCGCCAGACGGGCTGGTCTGAGGAATTCACTACTCAAGCTACTCTTTACAACCGTGCTAAGCAGAAAAGCATCTCAGAGCGCGCAAAGCATGCACGGAAACCGGGAAACCGTGACGAAGCCTGCAGGGTCAAATTCCTGTTCTTGGATGACAGGAGCAGAACCCGATGTTCTTCTTCTTCTGCTGTTCGACATGTTGCACGTTCTGAGATGCTTTTCTGCTCAGCACGGGTGTGAAGAGTCGCTACTTGACTTGCCGTAGACTGCAGACTGACAGCTTCTTCTAGTGCGCCCAAATGGAAGATGTCTGAGAACAGATTTATTAATATTGATTTGTATTAATATTGCATGTAGCCTATATAGTCTATTCATATGACGTTTTAATGCAAGTAATTTTACAATGAAGAAGAAGAAGAGAAATAAAACATGACAGACGCTGTATCCAATCCACACAGAAGATCTGAGCAGGTCAGGGTTGAGGGCCGTGCTCGAGAGCCCAAAACTGGCTCCAAACTGCAGAGCTCCTGCTGCCGTAATGCTGATAAATTATTAACGACAGCACCACTGCGTTTAAAAACTGCACTGACGCATGGCGCAGAGCGAAGACGCCCACTCGTCCATCGCTCGACTGTAAATGCAAATGCATGAGATGGCGCGTGTACGGCGGCGGCTGTATGCACACGATGCGTTCTCCGTGTCTTACATCTCGACTAAAAATAGCCCCAAAGACCCAGATTCCTCAGTTCACACAAAAATGCTGCCTCTCTCTCTCTCTCCCTCTCTCTCCCTCTCTCTCTCTCATATGGACTACAAGCTTCAGTGTGGAGAAATAAACAATCACCGAGACATACATTTTATCGGTATCTGACTCATCCAGCACTGAGAGAAATTACGTTACAGTGGCCTAAAAATGGCCTATTTCTTTTAAATAAATAAATAAATAAGGCAATAACTCCTCATATCATTTATTTATTTATTTAAATGATATGACATATTTACTCAAATTAAGCTTCTCAGTGCTAAATGATTAAGTGTGGTTTTTTTTTTAAATGATAAAACATGAAACATTTCTAAAATCCCGACTGGTGTTAGTCACTCCCCACATTCTAAAAAAAAAATAATTTAAAAAAAAAAAAATTGTGCACAAATAAATATACATTTATATCCATTGCATATGTAATATCTATTGGCTAGCACAAAGGGAAGCGGTGTTGCAGGAGGTTAATGGTGACTCAGGGGGACTGACTTAAGTCGAACACACACACACACACAAACAAACACACGCACACGCACACGCACACACGCACACACGCATGGCCCAGTGTGCGATCTGACAATATGATCGATATGACAGATTCACCTCTGATTTGATAAATCCTCTCGAATTGTCGTCACAAAGAGAAAATTAAAACAGATGAAGTGCGAGATGAAATATGGCAGCGAATTACGCAGTGTGATGGTGAAAGAAGTGTCCCAGAGTAGAATTAATGTGGAATGAACACAATGAAACTCAGTGTTCAATTAACATCTACAGCACAAAGCAGAATTAACCCCTACACGGATGAGTTAACTCCTATAACATAAACTGAATCCCTACACTGCTGAATTAACAGCTATAATATAGAATTAACCCCAATGCTGCTGAATTAACAGCTATAATATAGAATTAACCCCAATGCTGCTGAATTAACAGCTATAATATAGAATTAACTCCAATGCTGCTGAATTAACAGCTATAATATAGAATTAACCCCTATACTGCTGAATTAACAGCTATAATATAGAATTAACCCCAATGCTGCTGAATTAACAGCTATAATATAGAATTAACCCCAATGCTGCTGAATTAACAGCTATAATATAGAATTAAC
>CM075015.1:21943106-21958621 GCA_037576675.1 Pangasius sanitwongsei | reverse complement strand
GAAACATTATAATCACTCTAATAATGATCCATTCATAGACTCTTATGTATTTGCCTATTAAAATCTAAACAGCAACTGGCCCGGCAGTGTATATTCTGATTATGAATGCGTTATCCGAACAAAAACAACCATAGCCTGAAAGGATGCTAGGATGTTTATCATGTTTAAATGTACATCATTACAACAGACAAACAGACAGACCCATCCATACTCATAACAATAAAGATGTCAGAACAGGTGGTTTGGAGAAATGCTATAGAATAACCACTGTTGGTTTCTGTAAAGCAAAATATATGAATACATGCACCATCCACTTTATTAGGAGCACATTATCTAATCAGCAGATAATGTGGCAGCAACACAATGCGTAAAGTCACGCAGATACAGCTCAAGTTCACATGAGAATAGAGAAAAATGTGATCTCAGTTACTCTGGCCGTGACATAGATGTTAGCTGGTTTGACTATTTTAGGAACTGCTGAGCTCCTGGGATTTTTCAGACACAACAGTGTCTAAAGTTTACTGAGAATGGTGTGCAAAAAATAAAAAAAAAATACATCCAGTGAGCGGAAGTTCTGTACCTTGATGAGAGAGGTCAGAGGAGAATGGGCAGACTGGTTTAAGCTGACAGGAAGGCTGATGGCTACGGTAACTCACACCACCACTCTTTGTAACTGTGGTGAGCAGAAAAGCATCTCAACATGTTGAACCCGGAGGATGGGTTAGAACAGCAGAAGACCAGATTAGGTTCCACTCCTGTCATCCCAGAACAGGAATCTGAAGCCACACACACACACACACACGCACACTCTCACTGAAACTGGACAGCTGAACAAAATGTCACATTGCCAATCGATCATATCACTGTGTGTGAAACAAACACAACACATTTGAGATGTACTTGGGACAACAGAGCTGTAGTCAAGTCCAAGACCAGGATTAGCCAAAGATCGAGTCAAGACCGAGTTTTGAAGGGGTCGAGGCCAAGTCAAGATTGAGTCAGAGTGAAAATGAAACCGCATCAACACTGAGACAGAAAACCATCAAATCCTTTTTAAAGCCAAGTCTTTATTTCAGTTTCATGTAAGCCAGACCATATACTCTTGAGATTTATCCAGAATCATTCTGGATAATAGCTTTAAGCATATAGTTGGGTTACCCACTAGAAGATAACACTAACATTTATATATTTGTACAAACTCTCAGTCAGACCAAGATCATACTGAATGAGACTAAGAGACACGTCAAAGTGCAAATTCAGAGACCACGTCAATACAGAAAACAGGCCTATGGAACAACAATGTCGCAAAGTCTCATCACAGCGTTTTCTGGGTATGCAACCGAACACACTTCTCAGCCAGCCAATCAGCATTCACCCGAAGGCCGGGCGACACAAAGCACCATAGATACACTACTCCACACCACGCAGTTAGCTTTATGGAGGAAAGCGACCTAGAGCGTCTCTGCATGTCTGGATGCTGTGCTTACCCATAAACCCCCTCTCTGCATCGCAATCCAAATACTAGGAGATGTATGGAGGAGATTGAGGAGAAACTAAAGGTAGATTAGCACTCATTGTCCAATCAAAGTATAAATTGCACAAAAGGTGTATATGAGAGAACTGTCCATTTTTGGTTTGAACAAAAGTATTACAATTTTATTGTTTGCCGTGTTTGGTATTTAGAGGAAACACAGCATGCTGCCAGTAGAGCATTAGAGACTTGAAACACTCATGAAGTGTTTGTGTGTGTAATGAATTTTCCCATATCATTCTTATCATATAATTGATGAGACCTTGTGATATAATGCATTTAAAGTTTTTAGTCTCCCATCTGATATCATGACAATCTGTTGCTCCTAATTACAATGCAATGTCAGCATGTGTGTGTGTGTGTGTGTGTGTGTGTGGTATGCAGCTGCATATAAGGAGGTACGTGGGTGTGTGGCCTCCTCACCACAATCTGATCAAAACAAAATATAGGGCGTGGGAGAGTAGCATGGCAGCGGATAAAGATGTGCACAGAGAGTCGTGAACTTTAATCATCGGCCTAGAGTTCAGTTACTATGCAAAAAAAAAAAACCCAAAAACGTCTGAGAACTATGGGCAAAATTAACCTCACTTACCGCAAATACTTGCAAACAAATTCTCACACACTCCACAGCGAGTGGGAGACAAAGATTCCTAACCACACAAGACAGATGTTATGAAACATCTGATCTGACTTTAATCTATTGACGTATATATTGACACACACACACAAATCAAGAGCTGCACATGTGAGGATATGGGTAGTATGTGATGGCATTGTGCATTGCACCATGCTATATCCTGCAAACGAGTAGACACGTGATATCACGTAAAAAGTATGTGACCACATGGGAAAAGACTAAAACCACATGCACGACATTGACGTGTGAAAATAAGTTAATCATGTGGCGGTGTGTAAAATAAATGAATTGTGTGAAAAAAAATCATGTGCAAAATAAAATAAATTAATGGTGGGAGAGAAAACAATGACATGAAAAAAACTCCTCATGTTCTACATGTGATACATTAATATGTGAAGCTAAATGAATTGGCAGACACACATCTGGGCAAGGAGAAGTCATTCCTATGCTCCTAACCTTAGCACGACCCCTACAGCATACGCCCTACAGAGACTGGGTAGTGCCCCAAAACCACAGGCATGAAAAGTCACCTGGGTTAACCTGATCACACGTTCGTACACCATAGGGAAACCGGTACAACCCCGTCATGACCTCAGATCCAGCACAACTGCCAATTCATCAACGTTTAAAAGTGTACTTTGTTATCATTCTGTTGAGTACACACAATACACTGTGTACGTGTATAAGGGCTTAATTCTGGTTAATGCTTTCGTTTGAAATGTTCCCTCAGTCGAGTTAGCTATCAAAATCTACATTTTTACATTTTACAATGTGTTCCTTTAGCTAGGATAAATGCTTTACTATATCATATAACTTTTTCCACATATGATTCTGATGCCAAAACATAATAAACAAGGAAAAATTAAAACTGGCTACCCAACTGTAAAAGACTCCACATCATAAGAGAACAAAAAAAAACACTTAACACATGACACGCTTTTATAGGAAAATAATCAGTGACTGCAGCCTGACACAAAGCAGAGTCAGTGTTACCGCCGCAAAGCTGATTATTTTCTAAAAGCAGCACTTATTTATTCCTTTTATACTGCAGTCATTTGCCAACCTTAATAATTTTTTATTCATTCAAGAGCACATCATCATATTTTTTTTTATCTTAGGTTTAATGTTGCCGAATGTGAACAAGACAAGTTATTTCCTGTTACACAGCAGTTAGTTCCGGTCCACTAATCTGATTAGACGAGATGTTCCAAGATGTGTTGCTTATGTTTTATATAACTGCACTGGGACATTTCACTGTTTGTATGTAAAATTCCAACTCTAGCGATAGTTAAAATATAAAAGCGTGTCATATGAAGATGTTAAACCAGAAGCACCATTAACGGGAATGTACAAATCAACATTAGCTAGCTAGCCAGCTAGCCAACGTGTTAAAACGTGAGTGTGGCTTCTTCCGGATCTATTTCCGCCAGCGGAGCAAAAATGAAACAAAACATCTGGCCATATTGTGTACAAAATGTCAGTTACTCGATATTAACTTCTTGTAATGGAACTGTTGTATAAAAGCAATATCGCACTCGCAATCGTGCAGTTATACTTGGTGATATTATACTACTATCACCACACTCATGCTTGTGCGATATTGCTTAATTATAATGTCTTGAAGTTAATAATACAAAGAAAATGCATTTTGTCATGTTATTGAGAAACCGCAATGTCCTCTGTATGTGTCAGAAAACTTTCTGATACTGGAGACTCCTTCCATAAATAATTTTAAATACAGACACATCTCCTCACAGAACACATCAGTGATTAACAATTTGTTAAATAGCATGTTTTTTTTTTCTTTCAATTTTTTAATTAATAGGCTTAGATTAGGTGGAGCATTTGCCACAAATCCCTGTGTACGTTGTTACTATAGAAACGATGACATATTAGAATGAGCGTATTAAATATAAACATGTTTTGACTTGGAGCTGATTTTATAGAAAATGAATCAATTATAGATTAAATGAAAATAAGTAAATAAATAAATAAAATAACCTGACCAGTTAAAATTGAGAATTCAACAGCACTGTGGTATAACACATACAATCAATTAAATGCTACTGTTTCCAAATTATTGGCACCCATGACAAAAAAAATCTGTGTGTATGTAAAGCATAACCTGACTTAATGTTAACCCCAACCCCAAAAATGGCAATGCATGAAAAACTGCAAATTCATACTGTTGCATTGCACTACGTGCAATTTGAATGTGATGATGCTAGCTAACCAAATATCTTTATAATGTATAAAATCTGTCTGTCTAATCTATTGTAAGATTGTTGTTTGTCGCATGTGACTAAGAATTGTAACCCTCTGGAGTACTGTTAGTTACTTTACGCATCATGCTTAGTGTATTTACGTGCGAGTGTGTGTGTGTGTGTGTTTAGCTGTGGTTTTTCCTACTTTTTTAACCACTGTCTCACACTTGGTGAAACGCTTTTTGCAGCACTCGCATTACTGTCGGTCTTTTTGAACAACTTTATGTATATTTTGTCTGGAATAAAAATGTCTACCGAGAGTAAAAATCTGAAATTTCTACCGATTATATCGGCATGGCTTTATTGACACATGCTCTACAAACACTGCTTTTTTTTTGTCGTTAAAAAAGACGGCATGTGAGAGGAAATGGTCAGGGCAGATCTGATTTTATTCACAGGTTTGGAAAAGTTTGGTGGCTGAAATGGTGAGAAAATTGAGAAGTATATAGAATGTACTGTATACTCCTTGGTTTCCTTTTAGCTGCATATATATATATATATATATATATATATATATATATATATATATGTGTGTGTGTGTGTGTGTGTGTGTGTATGTATATAAGACGCACGCGCGCACGCATTGGCGACGCACACAAAGCGCAGAAAGCATGCACGAGGAACAGGACCGACAAAAAAGAAAAAAAATATATATATACCAAGGTGGAAATGAAATGCAATAATTTTAAAGCATTAAATTAACTACCGTGCATCACGTGACAAAATGTTTCATCGCTCCGACTGTACACCTGTCGATCTCGTGCGTGCAGCGATTCAAAGCAACTTCACGCACCGCATACACACACACACACACACACACTCTCTCACACACACACGCACACACTGTATCTCTTTCTCTTCTCCCTGATATCCAGCTAAGAAGATCCGCTCACCTGCTGCAGGTAGACGAAAGTCACGGCGCACGAGGAGGACAGCTGCGGGCGCGCGCCCACCTCAGCCAGGGCCACGCACGGGGCGCCTGTGAGCGGATGCAGCATCTCGCGCGCACTCCTTTTCCTTCTGCTTGTGCTTTTCTCCTGGAGGCTGCTCCGCCGAAACTCAGTGCCTCTCTCTCTCTCTCTCTCATACACACACACAAACACACACACACACACACTCTCGGTAGCCTCAATAGCGCGCGAGGGAAAACGCGTAAAAAGTGCCTCGTCTCGCGCGTCCCCGAGTAACGGATGCTCACACAAAGCACCGGCTGGGTAGATTTTTAGAAATACACACAAAACAAACAAACAAACCAAAAAAAGATTTGGTGAACGAGTTAAATTACAGCTATGCGTCCACGCTCGCGCTCAGAGTGCCGGTGACGCCGCGTCTGTTTGACCGAATTCTTGTTTTTTTTTTTTTTTTTTTTGAGCGCGCGCCTAATCATCTCCGCGAGGGAGGAGGAGGAGGAGGAGCGTCGAGGGGGTGGATGAAGAGGTGGAGAGGGTGGGGGGGGGGGAATCCCAAAACACAGAAAACACACACACACACGCACTCGATCATAATGTACTGTTTATATTAATGTTTATCTCGAGCACGTGCGCTGCAAACACGCACGCGCTTAAAACACAAAGGGGGGGGGGGGGGGACAACTGCATCCAGCATAAAGATAAGCCAACTTCACGTTTTCAGATTCGACCAGAATTAAATAAAACACTGCTCCCACACCTGGGTATGCATTCCTGAGCGGAAGTGACGACACAAAGGAGCACCATAGGAGTCCAGCACTTAGTAATAACAAGGCAAAAGAAATAGCTTTCACTGCTCAGTAATTACTCAGTAATTACTTATCATTCTTCATGAACTAATTACTCATTAATGCTTCATGTTAAAATCTGATATTATGAAATAAAAAAAATGTCTTGAATATGCTAGTCTTTTTGTTAATCATTAATGATATATTCATAAACAATAACTTATAGCTCCACCCCCAAGCTTCCATGTTTGATTATAGACAATCAGTCACATGATAAAGAATTAAATAGCAACGGAATATTACACAGATTTGAAAAGATATTTCCCAATACCCTTAAAAGATGTTTATAGATAATATAGATATTCTGTATATGTGTACGTGTATCTGTTTTCTCTCTCTCTCTTCTCCCTGCATGTTTGTGGTTTGTTATTTTCGCATTTTGTTTATCAATCCGGGTCGAGAGTCTCGGAAAGATTATGGTTAAATGGTAGAGCGAGCATCACACTGAACACTCTCTCTCCCAGTTACAATGAAAAACTTTGCAAAACTCAACCCTGATCCAATACGATGTTTACTACTGCGGCTGTGATTGAGTAATTATAATTTATTCAATATATATATATATATTTATTTATGAACCCAGTACAAACTGTTATTACCATTCTAAATAAAAATGCTAAATAAAAAACGTTATAGCATGCTTAACAGGAACAAACCACAGCTGTACATTTACAAGATACCATATTAATAATCATAATTACGTATTACTAAAAGGGTCAAAAGAGTCAGTTCCAGCACTCAGAACCATTAAACAGATTTTAATGTATTAAATCAGGTTCAAAATTAAACTGAAATATGCACTAAAACGTGCAAAAACCAAAGCGAGCTCTCATTAGCACGCGTCAGGAACCTTTTTGTTTTTGCAACAGTTCCTGAGAATGAACTATTTCTAGAAGAAACATCATTTTTAAATAAAGATAAATAAATACATACATTTTTGGTGTGTGGATGTAATGGACAGCACAGAATCTGGGAATCAAAGTCTCTTATATCATTTTAATTTGGATATATTTATATTTATATATATTGCTAACATTATTTGCTTATTTTTTTATAGCTAACAAATTGCAAGGAAAAGTGTTTTGAAATCAAATTTTTAAAAAAAGTGTGAAATAAACAAAAATAAGACAATAATTAAAAACACAGAAAGGAACGTGCAATCTAAATTTAAATCGAATTAAATCATATTTTAGATTTAAAATCTAATTTCAAATCTAAAATATGTTGGCACTTTAACTTCAATGTGTCATGATTAAACACATTTGATTCATCTGACTCATTTATATGACTCATTTGAATCACAACACCACTCATTTATCAGAGGCTCGTTCTGCACTGCATGTAGTCTGATAACGCTGCAATAATATCATGAATAACGTACGCTATATTGTCCAGACCAGGTTTAGTGAGGACCCAAGCCCATTTTTTTTTGTTTTCCCCGGCAAGAAAGAATCATCCTAATGATGCAACATGTACACAGAAATTACTCTGCAAGCCAGGAATCATAAATAAAACTAGCTTACCATCATTTTGCTCCAGGCTACACATGTAGTCTCTGTGTACTATAAAAAAAATATACAACACATTTCATCAGCTGTAGGTGTGTTTCGCAGTCCTACGTCTCCATGAGCATGACACATTGCAGCGTCTCGCTGCTCCAACGCTGATTTTAACCTCGTGCAGGATTTCTTAATGAGCTAATGAGATTCGTCAGGTGAGCTGGAGGAAGAAAGAAAACGCTGAGCGAAAGTATCTCCTGACGAATACGTGAGGAATAAAACACTCCGTGTCGTGATGTTATCGGAAAATAAACAACGAGGAGGCGGTGTGATGAAGCGGAGTCACTCTTTTCCTATAATGCCACTTCCTGAATAACAATATTTATTAAATCAATTCTGACATGTACGCTTTATCCATTTATAGTTACATTTAATGTTGTTGAAGATCCGCGAAACAAGTTTTCACGTACATTATAGCAGCTATAAACAGTCGTTCCTTCACCAGCCATTTTTTTCCCCCTTCTGTCTTGAAGTTAATACGACAAAATATGTAGCTTGTCACGTTACTGAGAAACTGCAAAGCGTAAACTTAAAACATAAACAAGGCACTGACACTGGAGACTCCTTCCAAAAATGTTATATAAATAATTACGGAAAACTTCACCATTGCAGCAATTACACTCTTTTTTTACTCCGTTTGTATAGAGCGTCCGCCATTTTTTTGCGAGTCGTTACTATGGAAACGTATCAGATTTATAGAAAATGACACATTCTGGCCAATCAGAATCCAGAATTCAACAGCACTCTTTTATCAGCTGCTCTCTTTGAATGGAAAGCTTGCTCTTTCAGATCTTACGAAACGTTTACCTGAACTACGCTCGCATGTATCAATGCAAAGTCGTAAATTATTCGTAACATGTGCACGGCATTCGGAGCGCAAAAAGCGCCAGAGTCAAACTGTGCTAAAAGCAAACCAAAATAAGACTCATCAAACGTTACAGCACACACCGAAAAATAAATACATGAAACCTTTAAATCGTCAATCTTGAATCTTTTGTACATGTTTATTAATTGAATCCTTTAACACCAGCAGCATGAGAAGTTTAAACAAAAAAAAATCTATCATCTCGCTTGGTTAAAAATCTTTGCAGATGTGTATTATGGGTAAATGTTCCCTTCTTCTCTCTCTCTCTCTCTCTCTCTCTCTCACTCTCTCTTTCTCCTCCCCGTCTTAATGATTTCAGACAGTGATGCGCTTTTTTCCCCCCTCTCCTTTTTTCTTCCTCGACCGCAGCCACGTCTTGTCCGTCTCCTCGCGTGTTTTCCCTTCGTGCCTCCGAGTGCAAAATAGAAATCCTGACCACTGACCCGTGTGCACGGATTGTCATCTGTGCCACCGTGTGTGTGTGTGTTTGTGTGTGTGTATGCACACCATGTTTCCTTCCCTACAGTGATGAAGCATGGCTATCCTGCGCAGTGCATCTGTTCTCCTCAGGTTTTTTTTTTTTTTTTTTTTTGCTGAATAAGAGCAGTTTTTTTTTGGGTTGTTGCATGCTCAGTCTCGCTCTTTTAAATGTCTTGTATAATACATCATGTCGTCTGCGTGGGCTGGTCGACTCCGGCAAGCGAATCATGTCTGAGATCTTGCATGAAACTTGCGCTGTTACTTACACATGACCATCTTGTTGCACTAGCAATAGTATATCGCAATATTTCCTCCACAGCATTCCTGTTCCCTTGGACAGAAATGAGGAGAAGGAAAAAATAAGAAGACATGCATCGAAATATTCGAACAATTAATCCAACCTAAACACATTTGAGCACTATTTCATATTTCAACAGAAATGTCCAGGATAATTAAAAAAAAAACCCAGCAGGTTCTGGTTTGTTTTATTCCTCTTGTGTTAGGGCAACTTGCAAACGATTACAAGTTTTACTAATTAAATAACAACGTTGATGTTTATCCATTTAACGTCGTGGAATGTCTGCGAGACAACTTCGTTCCTGTTCACACTTACGTTATAGCAGCTAGAAACATTCGTTGCGTCACCAGCCTCTCTTTTAACTGAACAAGATGAAAAAACGCAGCTTGTCACATGACTGATAAACCGTAAAGTGTAATCTCCTCAGTCCTGAAGACCTTCGGAAAAGTTGCAAAGCGCCGACACTGGAGACTCCTTCCATAAATGTTAAACAAACGTCTCCTTCCAGAAAACTTCACCATATCAATGATAACGCATTTTTGTTAATATGTTTACGTCAAGCCTTACGAATGAGCTACTACTGAAACATTAACGTGTTAGAATGAGCGCAACTGTGACTCCTACGTGACCAATCAGAGTTGAGAGTTTAACAGGCTATACTATAACCCCATTTCTATCCATATCCATAAATATCCATTATGCCTCCCTGCTCTAACAGATATTTTAGCCTCATAAAGGATGTGTTGGTAATCTATTGAGTCGAATCAGAGGGAGAAAAACTCTACGGCGTCGTCTAAACATCCAAATCACACGACTGCATACAGACGATTACCCACGAACGATTACCAAACGTCCACGAAATAACTCAAACGAAATCACACGGCTGCTCATTCACCTCCTGCACAAAGCTTAGCGTTATTATTTTTTTCAAATCGCACAAAGGATCTTGACATTATAAAGAACTGAAAGTGATTACAGTCAAAATGTGGCGATTATTTTTTTTTAAACTCCACATCAAGTCTGTAAATAGATCTTTAAAAAGCCAGAGATGCGAGTGAACAAATAAAATGGTTCTGTTTACAACTTCAGAGAAATACTAAGTCAGAATAGCTGCAGATAATCATTTTATTTTCTGTTCTGTTACAGAACAATGATTCATGAGACGTTCAACTGGAACTGAAACACACAATACGCTTGGTGTATAAGTGGTTAAAGCCACGGCAACACTGTTTCTAGGTAACCGGGAAATATTTGACGCTAAGCATGAACTAGCTAATCACGTAGGCTAAGAATTTCACAAGTTAAATCCTATTTACAAGGAATGCAAAGGCAGAATTGCACTCAAATATAGTCCAAAATGTCTGAAATATCAACATTTACCTCAGATATGTTGATAAATTCCTGAGAAAAGCCTCCGTATGGCTAAAATCACACGGTATTTATGCATAATATAATAATATCTGCTAATCAAACTTTCATGGAAAAATTCAGCCATACTGAAAAATGTTAACATGATATCACTCGCAAACTCGGTTAGAAAATTTCAACTTCGACTGTGGGATCTTTTCATAAACATGTTGAACAGACAGTTTAACAGAATGCAGCGTTAGCTACCTGAATAATGTTCAATGTTCTAGTAGATTCAATATACTTCAGAAGAACTGAGCATTCCTGGGATGTGAATTCACAATCTTATGATTACTACACTCATACAAAAATTAATTCCTTAAGGGTTCTTTGGAAAATTTTGGTGTTCTTAATTTGATGGGGTTTTATTTTAACTAGCTAATCATGTACGCTAATAATGTAGCTAACGAAGTCCTTTTTACAAGGAATGCGAAGGCTGAACTGTGCTGAAATGGAGTCAAAAATGTCTGAAAGATCAACATTTACCTCAGATATGTTGATAAATTCCTAAAAAAAAAAAGACTCGGTGTGGCTATAATTACACTGTATTTACACGTAGCATCATCTGCTAACTCGAAATGCACTCAATTTTTTTCCAGTTTGGAGTAACACAGTGCTGTTATAGGAAAATAATCAACGACAGGGTGGTGTGATGAAGCAGACTTAGTGTTAGCACGCTGAAGTTGATTATTTTCCTTCAACAGCAGTGTGTTTAATTCCTCTTACACCACAGCAACTTGTCTACAGTTACAAATTTTTATTTATTAATTAAAAGAATGATGCATCATCCTTTCTATCCAGTTACAGTTACTTTTAATGTTGTTGATCATGCACGAAACAGCAGCTGTAAACCGTCATTCGCTCACTTTTTTTTTCTTCTCATGTAGCTAATAAAAAAAAAAGCGTAAACTCGTCTGTTAAGGTTACAGGTTACAGCTTGATGTTACAGCTTTACCTCTGACACTGGAGACTCCTTCCCTAAATGTTAAATAAACATCCCCTGACAGAAACCGTCACCATATCAACGATTACACACGTAATGAAACAAAAGGAAAGGGCATTAGCTGTTAAAGAAAATGAATCAACAGCTACCGAGCAATCAGAATCCAGACTCCAACAGCGCTGTGGTAGAAGTAAATAATAATAAACAAAGCTTACTGAATTTGTACCTGGAGAAATAACTTTATCAAATTATGTACTGTTCTCATTTGTGCTGCAATTTCTGAACATGGCTGACTGGAACGCTCGCTTCCCTACAGACCCGTTTCGCAGATTCGAATAAAGTGTTACGCGGAACATCTTTCAGTTCTTTCCATTACAATGTTTCAATAATTAACGACGAATCATAGGAATGCAGACAGGCTCATGGGCTCATAATAACACAATCCTGCTTTGGAGCTGTAGCGATGATGCTAATTTTACTTTTAGAAACATTACCAGCTTTTTTTTTTTTTAACTTGGAGTGTCTGAGCAGATAAGCCATGGCAGTGTTCACCACATTGTCATTTAGGATCAGGATCGGTGTCGGATTGTGCAGAATTCACGGGGCCCGGGCTCCATTTTGGCATCAGCAGCGCTGACAGACTAATAAGGGAGGACTGGCTGCCTCCACCCCGCGTCAGGAAAGTGACAGCGGCACACCAGGTGCCCGAACATGTGGGGAAGATTGATGAAGTCTCGTGGAGGTGGATTGTAGCGAGCTGCCTGAGCCGTTGTTAGTGTTAGCGTGTTTTTTTTTTCCCCTTCATTACAAGCCCTGGTGGTCGGCTAATGTAGAAACTAAATCAGGATGATGGGCAACATCCTGAGCAACAGGAAATATGTGAAGCACATTGCTAGAATTGTTCTGCACTAATACACTAATAAGTAAGGAACGAAACCACAGGTGTTGTTCCGGTTCAGGAAAATAACCAATGAGAATGTGTTGTGATGAGGTGAAGTCACTCCCACCACCCACACGTTATATTTCTTATAGCTGCACATCCTGATGTGTTTCAATCCTTGCAATTTTCCAACGCTAACATTTTTTCAATTTATCGAAGAATGCCAAATGTACTTTTTGTCCATTTATAGTTACATTTAATGTCACGGAATGTCCACGTAACAAGTTATCACTTATGTAACAGCATCTATAAACAGTCATACCACCACTAGCTGCTTTATTTCTCTTCCCTGAAGTTAAAAAGACACAGCTTACTGAGAACCAACAACAGCATAAACTCTTCTGTCCTTAAAGTTACCGCTTTACCTCTGACGCTTACTAAGCGCTGATACTGGAGACTCCTTCCATAAAAGCTAAATAAACGTCTCATAAAGGAAATGTAAACATATCAATATTTGTGTACGTTTTTTAAAATCCGTTTATGTGGACCGTTTTAATCCGCCATACAAGTCTCTCAGAATGACTTATTACTATAGAAACAATAACGTATTAAAACTAACAGAACTGTCTGAGCAGTCAGAATTAATAAAAAAAAAAGGCTGATGAAGAACCTCTATTTAATCCAAGGATGTAGCTTTGTTTTTGGAAAAAATAAAAAAAAGAGAGAGAGAGAGAGATACGCTTTCAGTCTAACTAGCATTTGAACCCACAATAGCTCTTCAGATAGTTCCGCAGAGTGACGGATGCTTTGGAGGTCTTTTAAAATTCAGTTGCTATGGTTTACATCACCTACATTGTGTCTTCACTCGGAGCCCATTAGAAGGAAAAAGAAAATAAACCAAAGAGCGCACGACTCTGCAGGGTGATTAAATTCACCATTATAATGACAGCTACAGCCACTATAGAGCCTCACACCTTTAATTCACAGATACGCCATAATATCACAATAGTAATTGTCTATAAATAGAATAAATTTGTGATACGATAATCTCCGTGTGTGATACAAACATTCAGGCTCAGAGGAAAATAAACCTGCTAGGAACTGACTCATGCTGCATTCGTTTAAAGACGCCCGGACGGGAGAATTCGATCATAGCTATTACAGTTTATGATTAAAAACACTTAATCTTTTTTAGGTCGGATTCTGATGTGAGCTTGTATATAAAACATTTTTAACAAACTTGCTGAGAGGTATTACCAGCGTTATTGCCTGCAAGTTATACCTCAGAACCATAATTTTAACATGTTTAGCATTTTTTATAGTGATATAGATCACAAAAATGTTATTTAGACATGCTAGGTTCTTGAAAAGTTGACTGCATTCAAAAATAAAACTTTTAACTCTGCTTTGTTGTACCTGGGGTTGGGGGGTGGGGGCGGGGGCGGGGGCGGAGCTAAATAAAAGAAATCTAAAGCCGTAGCCTGAGATGACGAATCTAGCTGGAGCTACTGTGTGTGAATATTGTAAAGTGCCATTTTCTAATGAATGATTATTACAGGTCTCGAAACACTTTTGAAGATTACAAACTGCACCTTTAATATTACAAACTGCATCTTTAATATGTACCTTCATGAGGCAGAGCAGTAACGACAATGTGATTTATACATACTAATGAGAAGCTTTTCTGATGCAAAATAAACAAATGTCTCATACTGTATCCCGTATACAGTATGTGTATAGAATATATGCAAAAAATAAACGTCCTTACAGGTCTAGAAACACTTTTAAAAAATTACAGACTGCACCTTTAATATGCTCCTTTATCTAGACAATATATGCAAAACTAATTGCTGAGAGAGAGAGAGAGAGACCCATGAGTGAGAAATTAGATCCATTACGGCTGAGTGTAAACATCGAGGCTTCTGTTTCTTTTCCACAATTATAACCACACGCTCAGAAATAAACACACCAAACTTTACTTCTCTCTGTCGCCGGTGTCTTTAGTGTGTATTTTTCACCTGGAAACGTGCATAGAGCATATTTTAAAAATAATTTAAGGCACGTATTTGGAGCTTAAGGACCCTTTAATGCCCTTTAAAGATAATTAAAGGTAGCTCTCATGTACCTTCCCTCAAAAGATACAAAAAAATGCCCCAGTGATAGTATCACACCATCGAGACTGAGCTATTGATGTATATAACAGTGAACTTTATAGTCAGTGTTATGGACTTAACAAGGATTTTAATTTTTGTATGCTGATTGATCTAAAGCAAATGCCTGCATATACATTATGACTCATTTAAAGCTAAGAAGCGCTGCTTTGTTTACTGTTCATGCTGTGAGCAGCCATTTTGATTTGATGTCACTTGCTGAACTCGTAGCTGAAGTAACCATCCCAAGTTCCTGAGTCGTTTTACGAGTTCAGTCGCACGCAGCTCAACCTCGAACCTCGAGTTGACTCCGAGTCAGAGTGATCATGACACTCGGTGATTTATTTATTTATTTTTTTTGCTTGCCACCAAATATTTCTGGTTTTATTGCCGATCGGAGTGGAAAGGCTAATCAGATTATTCTAATATGCTTTTTTTTTTAAAAAAAAATGTGTTACATATTTATTTCAAGCACAATTTGGGCGCAAGTCAGTTTACATGACAGTAATTACGGAAACAGATGGGAGCTCAAAAACGCGCCACTGCAGAGACACTGGGCTCGACGACTGCAGCGGGGACGACTGGGGGGCCGGTGAGAGGGGATGGGAGCCCAGATTGCGCAGCAGCTGAGACTGCCTTTCATTAGCGTGTGTGTGTGTGTGTTGGGGGGGAGAGAGAGTGAGCATGAGAGCATCTTGCAGTTGCAGCAGACAAAATATAAGATGACAGAACTATCTCTGGAGCT
>CM075015.1:21902013-21943006 GCA_037576675.1 Pangasius sanitwongsei | reverse complement strand
CCCCCCCCCCCCCCCCCCCCCCCCCCCCCCCCCCCCCCCCCCCCCCCCCCCCCCCCCCCCCCCCCCCCCCCCCGCATGTTCAGAAATGCAGAGTCGTTTGTTATACCACGCTTGCTGTCTCGTGCTACAGGGCCTGCAAATTGATTGCCGGGTGGGACGAGTCGCACGATCCTTAGCACCTCCGCGCATCTGGCTCACAGGAAAGACGAAAAGGGAAAAATAAGTATATAAATAAATAAAAAAAAGACACTTTCTGCTTGTCCACCCCCAGCTTTTTAGGCTGACAGCGCCTGCTGATTTGCGCTCCTGTCGATGCAATAAGACGCCGCCGTCCTTTTAATTGGTGACAAAAACAATCCGCGGCGCAGTTAATCGCCTCGGTGGAGATGCGCCAAAAAACAATCAGCGCTCTTCCTCTTTCTTTATTTCATTTCTTTCTGGAGGTCCAGGGAAACAAAAGTGAGAGCTCGTGCATCACAGGACAGAGAGGTGCAGGTCAGCGGTGAGGGAGCTAATTGGAAGGCTGAGGGAGCGCGCATCATAACAAGTGACGTGTTTGCGACAAATGAATCCCACGATTCACAGACTGCGCGCTGAGCGAAGTAAACAAGGAAAGGAAGAACAGCACGTGAAGGGCGTTGTTTCAACGCTGATTCGTTGTGACATGTCGTGCCAAATTCTGCGTGACTCCCGGGCGCTGCCATTACACTGCTTTAGCTTCCATTAACGTGTCACTTTCCGTTGGAGCACGCAGTCGCCAAAGGAATGCGTTGTGACAGCACCGGGGGCCTGCCACGTGCGCTGACGCCAGGAAAAGCCCCAGAGCTGACACGCACGGACAGGAGTCCATTAATTAAGCGCTTAATATGCGCGCACTCAAAACATTTTCAACATCTAGGTGTTCTGGTGCGTTTGGCATTGCCTCCTCCTTCTTTAGGAGTTTAAAAAAAAAAAAGAGAGATAATTATAAAGATCATAATATAAAAACGTGCGTGCAGATGCACATCTACACAGATGCTGTGAGGGAGATGAAGCAGAAATGAGGCAGAACAGTTACCACTGATTTCAGCTCCAAAAATTGTGGGAAATGAGATTTCAAACCAAAGGGTGCTTTAGAATCATTATTGATAATTAAAAAACTCGCTGTTGGCAAAAAAAACATTGAAAACCCAAATATCTGATCTTTTCTTTCAGGAAAAGAGCAAATAGTGTCAAACAGCCTCGTTTAAATGTTTTAATAAAGTTGTGTGTACATTTTTTTGTAGTGACAAATTCTCACACTGGGGGTGTGTCGAGCGAACGCGCTCTCTCAACGCGTCTAACCAGGAGCTGTGATGTGAGCTGGAGAGTCGCTAACGCTTGTGTAAAGACGTCGCTAGATTTCTCACTAGGCTCTATTTTTTTTTTTTTAAATTGCTAAAGGGATCTAAAAAGTTGGCAAATCTAGTGACAACGTCTGCAAGTTGGCTGCACTGGTTTTGCTGATTTACTTAGTACTTGGTATGTTGAAAAATGTCATAGCCATGAAATACCAAGCGCGTTTATGCTTACATTTAGCCACACCCACAAAACTTCATAAAAGGCAAAGAGCTGAAAATGGCAAAATTACGCATAAACAGTAAAAGAGCATCTCCTAAGTGGGGCGTGCAATAAATCTTCCAACAACGCATCTCACCCATTGCAGCCCGTCAGCTACCGCAGGCACACTCTAACTGTTCCTCCTTTCATAGGGCGCCATTACTTTTATCCCGATCGAACGGCTAGTCTTAATTGTTTCGCAAAATCTTCATTAATTTGACGGCACAATCCGTACATGATACGTACAATTCTACGATTCGAAGATGATCTGTCGAGGGTCACATTACTCAGGAAGAGAACGAAACGTAGAACACAAACATTTTTCCAACTGACTGGATTTTCATGACCGCCACATTTCTTCTTCCTCTTGCGAACGGTTTCCGAATAAATGCGTTCGTATCCAGTGCGTTAAAAAAGGTCGTTCTAATCTCTAGCTTTGCAGTGTAAAACAATAGAGACATCCATACTGCAGGAACATTGCAAAGGGACGCTGTGCTCAAGTCATTAGCATATCATTAATTAGCCTCCCGCTTCCTGATGATTAGCGGAGAGCAAAGGGCCTCCGCGGGGACACGTCTTCATTTGGGAGGCTGGTAGGAGGCGAAGAACAGTCGGAGGAGTGAACTTCTCCAGAGACATGCACGAACAGCTGAATTAGGATCTCTGCGGGGTTTCAGCACAGCCAGGGGGCGCTAGCGAGACGCGGACCAAACACTAACCACAGCCTGTTGTGCTAAAATTTTTATCTCGATAGAATTACTTCACGTCACTTCACGCCACTTCACTTCACTTAGTGACAAATTTTCTCATTTTCTCAAAACTAGAGAGAGAAGTGTATCCTTCTTAAAACTTAAAAATGTTAGGATTTTACATCAGTCAGGATTCAGTCTGCTTTAACTAGCTAGCTAGCTAGCAGTGGGGAAAAAACGCAAGGATATTAGCCTGCTTTTTTTTTTTTTAATTAAATGATATAATTAAATTAAAGGATATAATACATGTGCTTTCCAGGAATAAAATCATTTTAGTGAGCAGAAGATTCTTTCGTAATGATCATTCAGCAGTTCTTTTATAGCCGAATGCAAAAGTTTTCACCCCCTTCTTCTTGGAGATGGAAAAACATATTTTTACTTATGTTTTGTTTTACGTTTTGGATTGTTGTCTTATTGCAGGATTTCATTTTTAACATTTCAGGATTCTGTTTTTTTTTTTTTTTTTGTAGGTATTCCCTCCCATCGATTCCATCCTAGTGCAAAAGTTTACACTCCCTTAGCACTAAATGAAGAGGATGAACAAATGTAACTTAAAAAACAAAGCATTTTTATTGTTGTGTTGGGTTTCACAAATGAACCTAAAATCATTTTACTGGCAAGAAGATGTTTTTAAATGAACATTTACTTGTTCATTTCACAGCTGAGTGCAAAAAGTTTACACCCCCTTGTTTCTGGAGACTAGAAGGGTTATGGGGGTCAAAACGTATTTTTTTTTCCGTTTAATTTTCCTTATGTTTTAGATTGCTGACTTGTTCAGAATTTTGTTCTTAACGCTTTAGAATTGTATTTTTCGCAGATAAATTGTAAAATAGAGGTGATTGTTTTCTCTTTTTTTCTTATCTATAAACCATGGCAGGGGTGCAAACTTTTGTACTCAGCCGTCAGACAAACTTCGTACATCATAAAAGAATTCTTCGGTAGTGAGTTGAGATTGGCGTTTTTTTTTGTTTTTTTTTTGAAAGCGTAACGTGACATGCTCAGATTATTGATATCGATTTATTGTCACTGTGACCAAAGATAACTGATGAAAAAAATTCTGTCAGTGTGAGAAATGTTTGATTAAAATCTCGTGTGAGTGTGAGCGCTGCTACGATGCTCGTCTGAAATGAACCAATAGGACGACGGCAAACTCACGGGGCCGCGACAAATACAGCAGTGGCGATGGCGTAAACAAAACAGTCCAGTGGACAGAAGCAAATCCTTATTACCTCAAGCTCACTTTGAAGAACGTTTGTGTTCACGTGTGTTTTCTGTACAAGCTGATTCCCAATTGCGTTGGTTGATGACGTAAACTACGCAGAACGTAGTGGTTTTCTTGAATCACGCGTCTGTCTTTAGAGGATCTTCACTGTATAATCTGACACACGTTATCACACTGTGTGTTACAGAATTCAGTCGATCTTAATGGGATCTCATTCAGTGTTTATATACAAACAAGGAACATCAGAATCGACATATTAATATAATAAAGCGGGTGTTAATATCTAGGGTGTGTTATCTCAACACGCTTCTTAGTATGATAATATGCCATTTAGGACAGATCCTTATTCCAGGAGTCAGGATTCAGAGAGCTGGTGAATAATGCATACTTCCAGCTAAAAAGTTGAAACCAATAAATGTTTTTTTTTCGCTGGAAGGCAGATGGGGATGCGACTTTTGGCATGCATGGCTAAATCTCTTTGGAAAAAATAACAAACTTTCTGAGCATAGCAAGTGTTTGCACGAAATTAGACTTTGATCCCGAGGTGATCCAAAATCCGCACACATCCAAAATCTATTTCTAATATGTGTAATGACCTGACTCGACAAGACTCCATTAGAAAATTATGCTAAGCCCGCAGGTTAGCGAAACGGCCCTAAAATCAATCAATGGATTAAACAAAGTAAATCTGCGCATGCCAAAAAAAAAAAAAAAAACAGCTAAAAAAAAAAAAACGATGCTCGTCACTTCTTTCCAAATGAGCTGTTCTCCAATACGATCGTCAATTACCTCCTCCAGTTTAAATAACCACTGATGTGTACACAATACTTTTCTTTTTCTTTTTTCCCAGCATATTCGTTCAACTCCCACAGCTCATTAAAAGACCTTCCATTTATTTGCTGTGTGCTCAGGTCCTTAAATCTGCCACAACATACCAAAGCAGGCCAATTCTGTTTCTCCCTGCAGTGTTAATAGAAGGCGCACGCTGTTTCCTCATTAATTATGGCGATGTGGAAGAAACATCCGGCGTCAAACAGCTCCGAGAGAAACGTCTCCTGAGCAGAACGCACACAGCGGGACGGACGAGGCTTAACCACTCGCCTGGAGGTCACATCTGGACGTCACGTTATGACAGGACGTGTTAGATTTCATCTCTGTGCCGTGAGGGTGAAGTCCAGCTCCTCTCACCCGGGCCACCGAGATAACTTCACCTCTGCAGGATTCTTTTTTTTTTTTTTTTTTTCACAGAGAATTGAACTCCGAGCCCGTCGTGTCAGCGAGCAGATGTGCTATGTGAAAGGACTGTTGAGTGACATTTTTTTTGTGTTATTTGTTAATTATTGTTTGTCATTATCGCAGCTATTTCAGTGGAAATTAAACCCTGCATTGCAGTCATAGCTTTGGGCGGAAAAAAATAATTAAATGTCGACATGACTGATTGCTGTACACTTTAAAAAAAAAAAAAAAAAAAAGTACTAGTAAAGGTACTCTTGGTGCTATTTAGAACCTTATCTGATAAGGTTTCAGAAAACAGAACCCTTTTAAGAAGTTAAGAACCTTTATCTGCTTAAAGAAAGCATTAACGTGGAGAGCTTTAATCCTATATGATCAGCTTGGTAAATATATACGTTTCAATCGTTTTTGCTTTCTTTCTTTTTTTTTTTTTTAAATCAATGAAATAGATGTAGAATTATTTAAATAATATTCTAAAAATAATTGAAACTTTTCTTTTGAAGTTTTCTGGGAGTTTATCTTAAAACAGGTTAAATGTCAGTATTTAAAAAAGTAACATTTTCATTTTAAAAATATTAAAAAAAAAAAAAACATTTAAAAGAGTAAGAGAATTCAAATGCCTAAATATAGATATTTATATAAATATAAAGTTTATATAAATATAAATATTTTAAAATGATATAAAATATATGCAGATGCAATTGTTAGATTCATTAACTCATTAATTCCCACCCACAATCCAGCCAACCACATGATTTTGTACTACTGCTTGTGCTGCTTCACAGGGCGGAGTAACACACTCGGGGGAAAGCGCTATCCGCCCCCTTCCTCATACACGACCTGACAGACTCACAGGATTGGCTAGTGTCGCTGTGATTGACGGAGCAGCAGTAGAGTATGCTCCTCCCACTCAGAGAGAACAGCCAGTTTTGCTCTCCTGGACTGCTTGTGATCTTTGGATGACAGGAGAACGTTTTTCTGTTGCGCCACTCGAGAACCGTCACGTGTCTCAATATAATCTAAAAACCGAAAAAGCCAAACACAGCCATCTTAAGTGCATTTAAAAATATCCTCTAGGTTAACTCAGAACACTTAAACATTCTTCAGTTTGTCTCTCTCCAGGGGAACGCTTAAAGAATTGATGTGGAATCGTAGAGAAGGTTTTCATCATGAGTGCGAGTTCCAAGTTGATCCCTGTTCAGAATGCTAAGAACCCTTACTCATCCAAAGAACCCTAGAGGAACCCTTTTTTATAGAGTGTAACTTTAACACTTATGCTGAAGTGTTATACATGTAATCCCATCCGGAAGAGAGACAGAGAGACAGAGAGAGAGGAATGAATACGAGTCGTGACAGTGTTAAAGACTAGCAGTTACTTTAAAATAAAAAATAAAAATAAAATAACGAAGGAACATTGACATGGATGGAATTAAGGCTGGCTTGCAGTAATTATCCAGCTGCTGGAGCGCCATGGTGGCACGGATGAAAATGAGCGCCAATTATTAAATGCACCACAGAGAAGATATAACGCTCCATGAGGCGGACGACAGGGCCCACGCTGGCTCACATCAACTCTATAAATGTTCAACTGGAGAGCAAGCCGAGCATTAATATTCTGATGGCTAAAATGTTTCCATAATAAAAGAATTGCACTGTGGGTCACGTTGTGCTGTTGTGGGCGGTCCTACGTGGAAAGCCTAAATACTTCAACCTCCCCAAAACAGTACGATATTGAAGATTGTAGGTCTGCTGCTGTAATCATAATACCGAAACCGCACACATCGGGATCTACGTAACTACAGACGTAAGCGCTATTCAGACGTTAGGTGAGAGTTATGGACATGGGGGCGGGGCTTTTCTAAAACTGAGGTGTGTCTCAGTTACGCACAAAACCTAAGTGCATTTTTCTTGCCTGATATCATCTTACGCCTTGAGAAGTTTTAAGTCCAGCGCCATTGCCTGCCATTTTAATGCGTCCTTCCTTTCTTTAAAATGAAATAAAAATGACATCCTCTGCGCACACTGCGAATGCATGACCTCGATTTAGTATCTCGTGCCAAAAAATAAAGTGCAAAATAATAGGATGTGCTGGATCAAGTGCTATTTTGTAAGCTGCTCAGTAACGGAAGCCATCTTGTTAAATGAAACCAAATTTTGCTGTGTTTAAATTTGTGAAAATTACAAACAGATCTACAGCAATGTACTGTCAATATACAAGACTCCTATCGGATTTATTTCATCTTATTATACATATATCACCATATTAGTCTTTTTTTATTTATTGCTTTTATGTTACATGTTATTACAAATGACAACAAAGTTAAAAAAAAAAAAAAAAAAGAGGAACTCTTCAGCATTTTCTATCGCTAATTTTTTTGGGATGTAACGGAGGTGGTCTCGGTGCTGTTGAAAAACCTCAGCTTGGATGCTTGCACTCAGTAAAAATCTGGCAACCCGTCAGATCCTTCCTCGTAGTTGTCATCTCTGGTTTGTTCGTTATTGATCTAAATCTACATCCTGATTTCTGGAACGCTGCTTTGTGACGATGATTAGTGTTCAAAGTGCTATATAAATAAAACTGATTTGACTTTCAGCAATTGTTTTGGTTCATGTGTTAAATTTTCACCGGACTGAAGACACGAACACATAAACTACGGCGATGATGACCAGGTTGTTTATTTTCCAGTGATAATTGTAGCAAATACCTGTTAATGAATCCATAACACACAGGTTTTAAGTGACCATTTAACCAAACGCCGCTTGTTTTCAGTAAATCAGATGACCAAGGTGAGTGTAAAATGAGCAGTTCATCGACTGGATCAACATTCCCCATCCGGCTCCCTAGCAGAAGCTCCTGAAGTCGTTTGCACTGTATTATCCCGGGACTTATTAGCTCGCCGTATCGTCGCGGGCCCTCATAGCGAGATAACCCTTAGCCAGCCTTATCACCTACGCACAAAAGCGCCGCGATCCAATAGGCCTCTGTGTAATCCATCTCTGTCAGCCGCATTACGGAAATTACCTGTCACAAGCATCATGGTCCAGATCCTGTGATTAACACACACACACACACACACACACACACACACACACTCATACTCACAAATAAAATTTGGAAATAAAATGCCCCAAAGAACATGGGTGCATGCTTATATATATAAAGTATGTTTCTTGCGTCCCGTCCTTTTCCTGCTCTGTATTAACTGCTAATTAGAAATGACGCCGTTGACACTCGTGATGAGGGAGGACGCAGGAGAACCTCACAGGCTGGTTCTCAAAAACGCAGAACCATCTTTCAGTATCTTTCAGTATCTTTCATTATCTTTCATTATCTTACATTCAGACAGCCAGTGTTTTCCGTCAGCTGATTTATTTGCTTATTTATTTCTTTTTTTGAAGCAAAATGGATTTAAAACCTTTGTTCGCTAGTCTTGAGTGTGTGTGTGTGTGTGTGTGTGCATATTTTTATATCCTACTAGGCACCAAATATCTGACCGTTTTGATATTACGGGGACATCTGCCAGGTTTCCCCCATGAGGAAAAGTTTATTTACAGCTTTTATTTAAAAAAAAAAAGAGCCAAAGGGTTTCTTTTTTGCTTAGTGAGGTTAAGGTTAGTGTTAAATTTAGGTGTAGAATTAATAGTCAGGTCAGTGGAAGTAAGACAAGCATGTGTGTGTGTGTGTGTGTGTGTGTGTGTGTGAGAGAGAGAGAGAGAGAGAGAGAGAGAGAGAGACAAGATCAGAAGGTGTAAAGTGTGACCCATGTTCCAAAAAGGCTTATAATTTGCATAGACGTTGTTTCTCTTTTTCCGGAGAACTTCCAGCAATTACACAAACAGTGGACATCAGTACACAAATAGCACACAGTCTCCAACACTACATGCGCACACACACACACTCACAGACACACACACACACTGGCTTAAGCGCAGTTTAAAATAGAAACGACAATGATACCATCGATTGAAAATATTCCACGTTGATGAATGTGTTAATATAGAAGTCTTGGGCGACGCTAATGAACTGGCTTCCGCTCCCGACGTGTACGAATGGAACGTGGATGTCAGAGATCAACTTTCGCAAACGCTGCTTTTAGCACGCGCTTTAAAAGACACATATAAGCTCGACTCGCAAATTAGTCCACTTTCATCTTCCTGATCTTCTCTGCTTATTGAAGGGGAAACTTTTTCAGGTTACGCTTATAATTAACGCTATTTAATGCATACGTAATGAATCCTGAGCTCTCGATTCTGATTGGTCGGAACGTATCGATATCGTTTCTATAGCAACAGCTCATTCACGTGAACATTGCGCGGCGGGTGCCTCACATAAACCGATTAAAAAAAAAAAAAAAAAGTGAATAGTTAATGGTGTGAAGTTTTCTCTGAGATGATGTTCATGTAACGTTTATGGAATGAGTCTCCAGTGTAAGAGATAACTTTACGGCTTTGTGGTTTCCGGTAACATGACAAGCTGCGTTTTTATTTTTTTTTTCTCTTATTAACTTCGAGAGAGAGAGAGAGAGAGAGAGAGAGAGAGAGAAAGTGGTGAGGCTGGTGAGAGACGGACTGTTTGTTTCATGGACGTTACACAACATTAAATGTAACTATTAATGGATAAAAAGTATGACGTATCATTCTTTAATGAATAAAAATTGTGGCTGTAGGCAAACTGCTGTAGTATAAGAGGAATAAAACACTTCAGGATGTTGTTTAATGGACAACAATCAATTTCAGAGTGGTAAAGACGCCCATTTAGGGGCGGGGCTAAATTCTGGGTTGTAAAAATCTAAACGGAAGTCTGACGCAACAAAACTTTGTACGGAAATATTGTGAATCTTTTTTTTGTTTTGTTTTGTTGAACTAAGAATTTCGTTAACGCTTTTTAAAAAATCACCTTTAAAATGACATTTTGTAGAGACTTTGATTTGATTTTTGACCGAACGGGAAAATTCGCACAGATTAATCCAAATAATAATATCCGAAACCTAATCCCCAAAAAAAAAAAAAGAATAATGCATCTCTTCTTTAATTTATTTAATACTTATGGCAGTGAAAATGATATAAGCCTCGCCGTCGGATATGGATGTAACAACTTATTTAGTATAATTTATGAAACCGACTCAATTATGTCACGTTTAACATTTTCTGGATATATTATGTGACTGGCGAGAGTAAAAACGTCACCTGATCTTCATGGATCAAAGTTATATTCGACGCCTTTCCACGCTGCCCATAATTCTGTTTAATACCCCATGTCTGTCTGTTAGCGAAATGTATTCATAGTCACACAGCCCTTTTTTTTTTTTTTTGGGATTTTGTTAGCAGACAGATGTGACTTTAAGAGACGGAGAGAAGCCACACCGAGTGCTGGTTTTGTTCATAATTCACCACGGTCTAACGTTATCCATCTGCCAGGTTTGAACAGAAAGGCTGCACTATTTGGGCAAATAGAAATAAGTGTATGTGTGTATGTGTGTGTGTGTGTGTGTGTGTGTGTGTGTGTGCGTTAGTCTTATCTGCACCCAAATTCTGCTCGATGTACACAAAATGATTCATATGCAGGATTTCTTATACAACGCCACTCTCACTTCTCTGCTGTCTCATTAAAATATATGTTTAAGGAGGAAAAAAAAGTCGTACAGAATTACAATTCTATTATCACGTGTTTTTAATAATATATATATATAAAAAAAAAGAATGAATCCTTGTGTTGTATTTTGTAATAATATTAACGCTTCTTGCTTCATTTTCTATAACTGCGGCTCTGCAGGAGTGCGGCTGCAAATGACAGATTTATATCAATCTACATTTTACCAGGTTATCGTTTCTATGGTAACAGCTACTGACAAAGAGCAATGATGCGGTGGCGTTTTCTGTAACGAGACGTTTCTTGAACATTTACGGAAGGAGTCTCCAGCGTCAGCAGCTTTGCTTCTGACACGGGAAAGACATCTTTTCAACGAGAATGAGTGCTTATAGCTGCTGTAACGTAAGCGAAACCAGGAACTAACCTGTTCCGCAACATTAAACGTCACGATAAACATCGGGAGAAAAAAAATCGCTAACTTCCTGGTTGGAACCGTCGGTCGATTATTTTCCAATAACGGCACGACGGTGTTTGATTTGCGTTGTTCGATTTCACCGTTGATGTTAAAAGGTTGACACAAACACTGACATGCACATTTCTGTTACATGAATAAGTGTTAACAGGGTTTAAGTGATAAAAAAAAAAAAAAAAACGGAATATTTATGATAAAAAAATGATGATTCTGATGATGTATAGGCTACAAATGTATGGATGGACTGATTTACTGTAAATAGTAATCTGGAAAATCTGGAAAATAAGTGCATAGGGATGTAACCCGAATATGAATACGTTACTCAGAAATACAGATATGAATAGCTGGAGCACTATTTATTTATTTTTAATTTTTTTTTTGTATTTTACCACAAAAATAATGATGTTGTGTTTGAGGCCACGCCCACTCTAGGTTTAAATCCAACAACAGATATGGATAGTGGCGCTCTTAGAATCGGAGTAGGGTGTGAACATTCGACTTCGCTGCAGTCCAGGACCGGGAAAATAAGAGCATTATGAAATATCGCCGTCAGCGAGCTGCGTTGGAGAAGACACCGTGACAGCATGTGTGTCAGAGGTGGACAGCTGCCTACTAAATAATTTAAAGCCCAACATGCTATATATATATATATATATATATATATATATATATTCATTTCATTGCCTGCTGCTGTAGATTGCTGTAACAATGCACTACTTTTTTTTTTTTACTATAATACACTGTTTACTTTGGGCCGTAGTCCACCTGCTCCGAGCACAATGCATTACAATCACAGGCTACATAATAGCTGTAGGGCAAAAGCAAGACAAGCGATCATTAACAGCGTGTTGGTTTTACACACACACACTCACACGAACACACACACAGGAACACACATGAACACAAAAGAGCCATAATGTGATGTCATTATGCAACTAATCACCAACGTTTGCGTCTTGAAAATCGTTATTATTCATTTACGTTGCCATTCGCCGGGTCGTACCCAGAAGTAAAGCTCATTCTCTTATTGAAAAGCTCTATTCTATTTTCTCAGCCCTGTTTTTTTTTATTTTTTTTATCATTATACACAACGATAATGGAACGAATCCCAAGGAATTGCTACAGATAGGACGATACGGCTGAGGAAAATAGCGCACAAATCCGCCGACGCAGGCGTTCCAGTGGCGCTTTGTCATGATAAATAGCTTGGTAATGTACATGGTTCATGGTGGAGGGATAGACGGAAGGTCCGTGCTCGCTCTTTCTCTGTCGCTTTTCAATCGAGTGTGAAGCGCAGGAACGCTCCCCATGGGCAGTTCAGGGAAAACACGTTCCAGCCTCTCGTCTATCGAGGCCGCGCTCGGCTTTCCAGAGAGCTAATGATGTTCACCATTGTTTCAAAGGTTTCCCAGAAGAGGCCATGTGTGTGTATTTGTGTGTCTGTGTGTGTGTGTGTGTGTGTGTGTGTGCATGGTTTTATATCTTAACGGGGACCGAATGTCCTCATAAACACAGGAATATCTGACACAATAGGATTCAATGCCATGTCAGCGTATAGTTGACAAGTGTAGTAATAAAAATCGAAAAGTTTTGATATTTCAGGAAATTTATTAACTGCTTTCCTTCTTTGCTGATGTTTTGGATTATGAATATTTTGGATTATGTCAGTGGAAGGTCCTCACAAGGCTGTTATGTTTTTATTCATCTTAATGGAGACCACGTGTCTCCACGAGGACAGGAATATCTGACAGTTTTAATTCTGTGGGACATCTGGCTGGTCCCCATGAGGAAAACAGATTTTTTTTTTTTTAAAGCAATTATGTTTTGGATTATGTCAATGAAAGGTCCTCACAAGGATAGTGTGTGTGTGTGTGACATTGTGTGTGTGTGTGTGTGTTTTGGGGGTTGGGAATGAGAGCTGTCGCAACTAGCTGAGGGAGAGAGAATAAAAGAAAGAGCAAGAGCGACTCGCGTGTGTATCTGTCCGTGTGTATCTGTGTGTGTGTGTGTGTGTGTGTGTGTGTGTGTGTGTGTGTGCATCACAGTGCTATTGTTCACCACACAGAACCCGTCAGCACAATTTTGCTAATATGCAAGCAAATCTACGGGAATGGTGCAGAGCAGAGGTCAGTGCTTATAACATAAATGATGCCTTATTTTCCTGCACACACACTTTTTTTTTTATTTTTTTTTTATACACACTACTACTCCATATGCTTGAGTGTAGTAGGCGAGTGGTGTGAGGTGTTATTAGCTAAACTGCGGTGTCAAACTAGCGAGCGTGTGTGTGAGAGTGTGTGTGTGTGTGTGAGAGAGTTTGTTTCACATTAATATTTCTGTGCATTAATTACCCCAGTGCCCCAGCTCCCTTACTAAATAATTTAATGTCACGTTTGATAGACCCCCCCCTCGCTAACTGCTAATTTAAGTGGCGATGATTTATTAGCGCCGTATGATTACTTTAGCTACAGATGCTAATGCAGTCACAACATGCTGTGTTCAGACTCAGGTTCTGTAAATCAGCACCCACTGAAACCTTTTTTTTTTTTTTTAAATCAATACTACAGTGTGTTGCATTAGTATTCACCCCCTTTGAAAGTTTCTCGTAGATACCGATTGTGATACAGAAATGACTAAGCTACATTGTATAAATCAATCATGGATGGTCTTTATTTAGTGCTGTTTATGTTTCAACGGTGGCGTGTGTGTGTTAGGCTACTAGACTCGTTCTTCATAAAGTTAGCAGGTTGAGTGTAAATGAAAAGCACTAGCTAGCTACGTTAGTTAGCGTAGATCAAGCAGAGTTGTGCGGGATTTCTGAAAAGTGCTTCTGTGCAGCTGTGAGTAAAGTACGTTTTTGTTTTCACTGCGTTAGCATCCCTTGTTGTCAATTACCGATAGTAGCTAATCATTAAGAACGACATACTGGAACATAAAAGCTATGCGCAGCTAGCAGTGAACTCCTCGTGCTGAGTTTTATGTTTAAGATGTTTAATTTGTAGGAAGATGCTGTAGAACCCTTCTCTTGATAACAGAACACGGTCTGTAGGATGTGAAATACGTTCCGATCGTCTGTTCATTAGCATGATGACGTGCACTAGGCTTACGTTATGTAGTATCACCCAGTATCGGATGTTATTTTTGAGGCATTTTTTTATGAGTTCGAGTAAACGAGCACACTAATGGACCGATACCTGAGACCAGGATCAGTATCGATACATACATAGTGACAACATGGAGCTGTTACTGACAAAACTGTTACTACACAAAATAACCCATAATGTTGAAAGGAGGGATGAATATAGCTTGCAGAATCATTTACAACAAAAATCCGGACAAGTTCAAGGGGCGTGAATACTTATGCAAGCCACTGTAAGCGATTTTTAACCTGGAAAAAAAACCATGATGCTGCCACCACCATGCTTCAAAATTGCAAATAAAATCCGTTTCAGTTCCAGGTTGAAAGACTACAAGTGTTCCAGGTTGTGGCACACTCAAAGGGTGAGTACTTATCTAACGACCAGGTGATATGCTGTGAAGCATTATAACCGCCAACTGCTATTTTTTTAACCAGACTAGCGGGGCACGAGCGTTAAAGCGATTGTCACCAACGCAATTAAACAAGTCATGCACCTTCTCGGTTGTTTAGGTTGAGGCACGTCGTCACATGATTGGTCATCTCTAATAGCTCAATTCAATCAAATTATGTCACAAAGTACACCGATTTTATAGCACTACATGATAAAAGGCCATCGAGGGAAAAAAAAAAACACGGTATTTCTCAAAACATGGCAGAAAAACGAGTCGCCGTAATTAAGGCGTCACCTACAGACACGGCTTTTAGACCGGATCTGGATTGGAATTCTCGTTATGGAGCGTTTGGAAGTGACAGCTTCCTGTCACCGAAGTGTGTATCATGTCCAGCTCGTTATGACCGTGTAGGCTGGCCACCTCTAGCGCGCGCGCGCACACACACACACACACACACGCGCGCGCGCGGTCCTAATGAGACCACGAGCTCCAATCTGGCTGCACATGAAAGCACATCTTTGCTCAACAACCTGAAAACTGGCTTCGGAGACGTTCCTTTCAAGATGTTCCTGCTTTGAACGGTTGAAGGTTTTATCACGATGGGATGAAATTCCGTGTTGGCTTAAAGGAAAAGTCCAACCTGAAACACAGTAAAGGTGTTTATTTGGAATATCGGTCGAGGGAGAGAAGTTTGTGATGCGACGTCATGGGGACGCTGCTATCGTTACTGCTAGCGAAGTTACAGTGATGTTTAATAGAAGAAAAAAAATCTCAAACGTAAGTGATAACGCTCAACTTTCAATATTAGCTCCTTAAAATAACAGAGCAAGAGCTCTTTTTCTCTCTCATTTTCATTTTCCTGCATTTTCCTTCTCTCTCGTTTTCATTTAAAGAGAAATCCAGAGTAGACGGAGTGGAGACACTGGAGCAAGAGACTCCAGGTCCCAGAATGCATTGCAGCTATATGACACAGAGTAACAGCAGAGACTTGGCTTGGCTAGTTAGCGATCTATGCACTGTTGCGTACAGATGAAGAGGTGAGACAGCTTGGCAGGCTAAAGGACTAAAGCGCCGCTGCATCACTCTCTTTATGTAGAGATGAAACAAGGGCTAAATCCCACTGATCCCAGCACTTTGAGCAGGTGGTTGAACAGCATTGAGGGTAATGTCAGAAAGTTGCAGTTTTGCCGCTTTTAAGTAAGAATGCTCGAACGCAGGGCTGAAATGAAACCGTCTTGCTTATATTTTTATAAATCAGTCGCAAAACTCAGCAGAATGCGACACACATGGTCGCCGTTTGTTATGCGTGCCATTAACGCGAGAGAGCAAACGAGAACGGATGATCATGAGCGCTTGAACATTCTGTTGCTTTGTTACCGAGAATGGATGATGCTAGAGGCCCTTTTTTCCGGGATCATTTCACTTAGCGGGAGACGATGCTATAAATGGAGGAGTGAAATCGCGAATGACCGAGGAATGCCTCCGCATGGCACCTCGCTCAACCACGGGGTCTCGGAATGGGAGCGTGTGTTAGAAAGAATTTCCTTTGCATTCGAAAGACTTTGTTTCAGGGTACGGCACGCCGTAGCGCACGATCTTTTGCTCCGCGCAAACCAATATAAATCCCGTCTGCACTGGAAATCAACAATACACAAGACTGTGTAAACATGTTGGAGGAATGAATGTCTTCCATTCACACTGGTGTGGAATTATATCTACATAGAATTCGACAAGCATGAAGGCGACGCCATGCACTGAATCAGGAAAGGCAGGACAATTGCTTTTGGGCCTCCGAAAATGCCAAACACAACCTTGCATCAATAAAGGATTAGCCCTGCAGTGGCGACTGTAGGACGCCTGAGCAAATAAACAACGGTTTATTCTCTGCATTCTCTCGCTCTGCAGTCATCCAAACAATAACTCATTCCTGTGCCCGTCTGAGCTGGCAAAGCATCGTGGGTACGAGTGACAGTGAGCAATGGAGCCGGAGGCGGCTCGGAAAAGCCGTGTTGTTATTATCTAACCAAAGCGATATGGCGCACCTTGAAGGGAAGACTTGGATCCGCGTCCCTATCTTTCCCCCGAGTGTGAAATCAGTCACCTATCTCTAAAATGCAAACCCTCCGGCCTCTTTATTCACACGGCCGACAAAAGATTCGCTCCTACGCCTCGTCCGGCGTCGTATCTATTACCTCCGACGTTATAGGCATCATTATTTTTTTTTTCTCCTCCTCCTCCCGTCTCTTGCTTTCTCTCTATATGGGTTTCCTGTGCAACAGTCCGATCTGATGAAATCAATATCTGCCCCTTTACAGGCATTAAAAACCAGGCAGGCGGAGACTGCTGATACGACTCGGTCTTATCAAAGCCTGAAAAAGCGCCGCGCTAGGAGAAAAGTGAGAAGTGCTTCTCCCCCCACCAACCGCCCTCCCCCCCCCCCCTTTTTTTTTTTTTTCCATCATCACTCTGGTGCCAACATCTGACTCCTGTTTACTCCATTTAAACACAAGCGTTCATACTGACAGCAACCCGTAATTCCTAACGCTCCTTCTGAAGTGAAGAGCCGTCTTGCCATCGGAGACTCGACGTTCCAGCTAGCTAAACGAAGCGAAGCTAGCGGAAGTAGCAACGTTTACATTACATCTCGGGCCTACACTCTTCACATTTCCATTCAAATTCTGTAACACTCAAAAAGTACATTCAAACCCTCCAGCCCCTGAAGAGGAATGATCCGTAGTTCTGCGGGAAAACGTCGTAGACAAGAAAACGACGAGTGTGGAAATATGACGCGCGGCACAAAATGTTCGAACGTGTCCAAGCACACGCTGGCACACGAGAGCAAACAGCATTTTAATCGCCGTCGAATTATAAACATACGACTTAGCTACTGTTTAAAAGCAGTAAAAATACAGGATTTTGAGAATAAAATCCTAATACCATGATATCTTAATATCTGATATTGCAAGAATAAAACGCAATATTCCGAGAAAAAAAGGCATAATATTTCAAGTCATAATATTACAAGGAAAAAAGCACAATATTTATTTAATATATTTATTAAAAGTCATAATAAAGGAATTTCAGGATTGAATGGGTCATATCAGAGCAGCGTCGTGTTAAAATGAAGGACGTTGTATTGAGGAGTATTTGGTGACGTTTAGTATCGGTTTTACAAATAACGCAATAAGGCTTTACTTTTCGAAACATTATGACTTTATTCTCGAAATCTCGTACGTTTATTTTTCAAACAGTGACCCTAGAATTCGATCTAATTATTACCATTAAAATAATTTATGAAATGCTAGATTTAATTTTTTTTTTTTTTCAAAAATACTGTCAGCCTTTTTGTCTGTCTAAAACAATTTGATCTTTTATCTTTACTTTGATTAGATCTATCAGTGTGAACGCCACCAAGCTAACATTTGACAAGTGAATCATTCTGAGAATATGGTGTCATGAGATTAAAAAAAAAAAAAAAAATTCAAAGCCCCAGACATCATTGTATAACTTCAGATGTTCCTTTAAAAAGAGTGTGCAGTTTTTTCAGACTTTCTTTCAATCTGCCAAGTCGTGGGAAACCAGTTTGACCCACAAGCCAGTATTAGAGGCTTTTGCAGACATTTAAAAAAAAAAAAAAAAAAATTCTTATTCATTTCGTCAATGTCTCCATTTTATTACGTTCGTCCTGCATGAGGATTGGCTGGCAGACAGAATCTTCTAAAACCAAGATTATTTTTTGAGTTTGGAGACAGAACTTTATTATTTTTTTCAATTATTGTTTCATCTCTCTCTCGAGAAAAAAAAAAAAAAAAAAAAGAAAAGAAAAAAAAGAAAAACACCTCATCGGTATAAAGTATCCCCCAGAGATGAAGAGCAAAATGAACTCATTTTCGACCAGGATCCCAAACAGAACCTTATCATGCCGTAACGAGGAGCTCCTGACAAGGTGCGCCGAGAAGCCAGTCCATTCTTCGGACCCAGCGAGGGCCCCACCCCCCCCCCCACCCCCCCACCCCGACGTGGAGGGTGCGAGTAAGCTACGAAGCGCGGCGCTCCAGTTCCACGCTGCTAATTAAAAACGCTAATCTCGTGCCATTTCGGGTCAGGCGGGCTTAAATCACTAGGACTGCAGTTCACTTCGCGGACAGTATCTCTGATCGAAAGCGAACTCCGTGATTAATCCTTTATATTCTTCAGAGGTTTTGGGTGGAGCTACAAAGCTACAAAGTGTACGAGAGCGGATGATCGTGAAAGAAACCATGATCCCTATATGAATAAAGCATTATAACTGTGCTTATAATTATTCGGAAGTCACTAAGGACTCCGTGTAAGCGTTTTATAAACTCTATTAATGTTCCGTAATGTGCTATAAACAGTCACATCATGTAGGAACACGGTCATTAGGAAGCCGTAGGCTGTAACGCACAACCTGTGAAGAATTATAAAGCAACTGTAATGTTTATTAACACTTCATAAATGCTTATAATGACAGCATTTAATCTAATTCATTTAAAGTGAATGTTATTCCTAACTATCAGTAAGTTTAAGCACATGAGACACTGTTAACTTTACTTCTGTAATGTTACAAAGAAACTCCAGATAATCCGCATTATTTACACAAACCTGCACCACCACAGTGGAGTAGATTTATTTTATTTTTTTTTATCCATTTATAGTTATATTTAAAACAAAATCAAAGTGAGTTCCTTTTATCACTTACGTTATCGCAGCTATAAACAGTCGTTCCCTCACCAGCCTCTCTCTCGAGGCTAATAAGACAAAAAAAAAAAAACAGCCATTAATCCGTTAAATCTCAGAAAACCTAAAGTTACAGCTTTACTTCTGACTGTTGCAAGGCACTTGAACTGGAGACTCCTTCCGTAAATGTCACAGAAACATAATCTCCTTACAGAAGGCGTCGCCATTTCAACAATCCGTTTCCGCGGCGCATACCAATCCCTGTGAGCGAGCGGTTACCGTAGCAACGACAACGCATTAGAACAAGCGCGTTAATATAAAGATGTGATTTGCCGAATCCAGAATTCTGAATTGTGGTGGTGGTGTTTAGAATTATTCGCTGGTAACGTACGACTAACGAGGTTATCGTTAATTAGAGTTTCTAAAAATTGTTTACAAGGAACCATGTTTCAAGTAATGTTTCTCACTGGACTGACATTTTCGAGCCGCCATGAGCCTTTAAATTGTTCGATTGTGCTCGGTGATCTCTACACTGAACAGCTTGACAAACAACATTCAGAACACGCCGGGTCATCACCAGGACCGTAAAGGATCCGGTTGAAGCATTCAATATTAAACCAAGCATCAGAACTGGTGGAGAGGACTGGAGGTGATTGCACTGGCTGGTGCTGATATTTGTAGATAAATGCCACGTCCCTGGAGGTTCTCCCCGCTGTGAATTATTAGCAAAGCTTCATTGATCTCCATCAAAATCACAATAATCTCCAGTTTTCATCCAGGTCTTTACCGGACGCTCGGCTGCAACTGTTATCGCAAAAGGTGTTTTCCCATCCCTTCTGTTGTTGTTTTTTTTTTTTTTGTTGTTGTGGGACACTAAAGTGATTTCCTCCCATCCTTCCTCTGCAGTCTGTCTCTGTGTGTGTGTGTGTGTGTGTGTGTGGGTGTGTGTGTGCTGCTGTATTGGTTTTATAGGCTCAATAAAAAGACTAAAGCCCCCTCCATGACTGCAAAGCTCTGCACCATATGTGGACAAACTCGATTCCTTTTACGGTGATGAATACTCTGATATAATAAAGATGTGTTTATGGAAGAGCTTCTCCGCTTTTTCCGCGCCGAAGAATTTCATTACGGAGTCCGCGGTCGTCGCGGGTCGTACTCGGCGTAACAGAGCGTAGCGGAGTGCTGCGATCGTTCAGGGAGAGTCTATGTGGATTTTTGTGTTCATTTCTCATCTTCGGTTGTATGGGAAAACAAAATGGTGCTCGGACGATAAAGATAAACATTCGGTCCTTATAATTCAGTGCCGGCGTGTTTAGATCGGAAAAATAAAATGCTAATATCCGTAGTAGGAGCGTCGGCTCTTGCTATAGCAGAAAGGTTATGCATTGCAAATCGGGGAGCGACGAACGTCAATGCAAAGATTCGGGGTCGAGGAAATTGAAAGGATCTCCAACCGTAAACGCGCCGTGGCTCTTCTGATAAGACGTCAAAAAGCCGATCTGTCGTTGCGACGATGCCACGTAGCAATCAAATGGCTAAAACGCGCCCACCGCTTGTCAGTCATCGATGACACAAGTCATTTCGCAAAGCAGAGCAGGTAATCACCAAATAAACAGCGAACAACACGGCGAGTAGGAAAGTCTAATATCGAACATGCAGGAGCGAAACCTCCCAGGGCACGGTGCGAATCGGCGGAATCAAATGAGATCGCCTCTCCGTGACACGGGCCTTGTTCCTTCCTGCCCCGGTGCATGCTGGGATAGCAAGCGGGGTCAGAAAGGCTGTCTCTCGCTCTCGATTTGCGTGCTATAATGAAATGCAGCAGCCCTGCTTGTCACAGGTCAGCAAGCCGTCGTGCACTGCAAATGCCAAGCCCATTCGTTATGAAAATGCTATGCATTGATTTGTCATACGCCGCAAAGCTCTGTCGAGAGGGGCCATTTTTAAATCTGCGCAGCGCCGCGCAGACCGTGGCGTTACCATTAATACCTTTCACGCCGGCTGAGATTAGAGAGTTTTAAAGTAGCATGAGTAACATGACGCAGAGTCTGGCTGGAATGAAAAACAGAATGACATAAAACTGTTATAATGCAATCGTCTAGGGGCGTACTTTCACCACAAAGCAAATAGGAGTAAACTTCTAAATGCCATATGCAGAGATATAATTAGCGTATTTTGTCATTAATGTCAGACAGCAAAAAATTCCATCAAGCCTTATTCAGACAGGTTAACACATCTATAACACATTTATTACAGCATCGTTAAGTACTCGGTCATGACATTCATCATAATATTTGGAAAATATCAAACATGAAGTCATGAAGTGCGTCATAACAACGTCGTTGTTAAAAAACGCACTACTAGACACACAAAAATGCACTACTAGGCATTTAAGCTAAAAACAGCATGTGACATAAGCTGTCATAGCATCGAATATTATGCCGGTGCTAATTCACAGTCCATCGTAACCCGTTTATGACGTGCTATATCCAGGTCCATGACATTATGGTGACTATCATGACAACTAACAGAGACAGGTAACCTGACATTATTATTTTACTGCACAAGAACTATTATGATGACTCATGACATCGCTTATGACATGGATATGTCAGTGTCGTGATGCAGGGTTCAATTAATTAACGCCTATTCCGTTTTATTTGAACCATGCATTATGCCATAGACATGTTATAGCAGATGTCAGTACTTGGTCATAACATGTCCCATAAACATATTTGGAAGATGTGACATAAGATGCAAGTGTTAATAACAGCTGTTATGAAGTGCACAAATGATTTGTCAAAACATGCACTACGCAGAGAGTTAAAAGTGACATTATGCTAATCATGACGACTGCAGCTAATTGAAAACATGTAACCTGACATTATTATTTCACTGCACATGAATGGCTATGACAAGAACTCATAAAACGTCTATGACATGGTTATGATAGCCTTACGATGCAGAGTTCAAGTGTTACCTGTAGTTCACTTTATGTTATGTTATACACTGTCATGACAGTTTATGTCCAATGATATGGTATAACCTTGTCATGTCAGCATTATCTGTCATTGCTGTATTATTGTTATGACAACTTATAACAGTCACATGCTTGTTCTTTACTGTCATGTCAAGTGTGTTCAAAATGTGTCACGACAGCTTTCGTCTAGAAATATACCAGTGTCGCATTATCATTTTCATGACGTAACAACTGCTATGTCACCTGTTGTGTTTGTCATCCTATGCACAAGATTCATGAAGTACATGTCATAACATCTGTCTTAAGACATACACGAACTACTGGAGTGATAAGAAAAACTAGCAAGTGGTATAAGCTATCATGGCATTGAATATTGTGATAGTTATCATGACAACTCGTGACAAGCTTATGACATGGCTATATCAGTCTTATGATGAAGGATTCTATTCAAATGTTCTCTTATTACATGTTTATGACATGACAGTGTATGTCCAACTATATACCAACGTCTCATTATCGCGATTATTTAACAACTGTCATGACACACGTCATGTTTAATGCCGTCAGCCTATGTCAGACATTTTTGCTAATTCCCATGTGTTAATAACTCCTTTATAACACATTTATAACATAGCGTTATACCCTGATCAGTAATTTGATGCTATGACGCATTTTTAATTGCTTTGGAGTGAGTTTATGATAAGACGAGGGAGACAAAAGCTGTTCTAAATGTGCCAAGATGTTTCAGATGTCACAATTTCATTGCTTTATGACATGTTTATGTCATATTATGACAATTCTCAGAAATGGTTGAGAAAATGGACTTTCCTACAAGGTTAGGTCCCTAGAAAACTCCTCTAGGCATTAAGATGTATATATTTACATATTAACTCTGAAATGTTTATGACATTACTAAATTCTTTAGCATATTTCAGTCCATATCCAACTTGAATTATTGCTATTTTTGTAACTTATTCAAATTGCATGCTGTACAGTACAGTACAGTAATAAGACATGAACAAGGAACTGAACTTATAAAACTTATTTCAAATTCTTATCGAATGAATCTAAATGTTTTATTCCAGAATTAGCTTTTGTTCGGTGCCTCCCAATAGAATACCAGAGCAATTTTAGCTGAGTGTTTAAAATCTGACTTAAATGGTAAACACCGTGGCCGAGATGTTGTAAGGAAAAGACAGCTATGAAATTGCCAAAACCGTACAAAAGAGCCTTTTGAATGTAGCGAGCATACATTCAGATTCATTTTTGAGGAAGCACGGACGCCAAGGTTCACGAAGCCAAAGGCTCAAAAAACGAACCTCGCTTCTGTGTCACGCTTCCTGCATGGAATATAATCGAGGGCGACCTTTATCAATCAATTGAATAAACTGCTTTCAGAGCATCCACTGAAAGCCAACTCCGAGCAGGAGGTGCCTTCGCAAGCACTTTTTTCCGGGAGCAGGGGCGGCTGAAGATGAGAGAGAAGCAATACCGCCAGGCCGGCCAGTTTGGATGGTGTTTCTGCTGCATCAATTCGTTCGCCAAAACCACAATCCAACTGGAGAAGGTCCAACTGACAGTAGAGCAAAAAAAAAAATAAATAAATAAATAAAAAAGAGAACGCGCTAATGCAACACTTTTTTAAGAGGGTTAGAGATAGGGTAATGGACAGGGTATGAAAGGTGTCATGGATATGATTTCTTTTTCATGAGTCATACAACAAAAATCATCAGTATACAATTTTATCCACAGCTAGCAAGCGCCAGGTGACTGTTAACGTTCTGTGTACGTGTGCGACACAACACACGTGAGCCACGATTTCAGCGGCAAATCGATAGCAAAAGTAGTAAAGTGTGGATGAATGAGGCAGGAAGCAAGTAAGTAAAAACGAAGTGTGTTCTTTATTTGGGTGAAATCAAAAATGTAGTCCATCATTTCGTGGCAGGTGGATGTGAAATCTTTATTAACAAGCGAACAATTGTCAGGTGCAATCAGAGTCAGGCCAAAATTGTCAAGAAATGAGCAGTCAGACCAATGTAGGAAAAAAAAAACAAATCAAAAATGAAAAAAAAAAAAGGTCAAAGCTGGGTGATAATCACAAAAAACACACTAGAAATGATCCGCTTAAATATGCTGAGATAATAACGGAAGAAAAAAAAAAACAGGAAACAGCCGAATGTGACATAATCAAATCCAAAAACAGGCACGGTCGCAAAACTGGACTTACACGGAAACAGGAAAACATGGCTCAGAACATAACGATAAAAAAAAAAAAATAAAAAAAAATTGGCAGTGAGTCAAAGAAAGAGCAGAGTGTAAACAGACACTCTAATTAGGCGCTAAACACAGAACAGGTGCTCACATTAGAGGAGCAAACCAATGAGGCATAGACAGGACTAGAACCAAAACAAAGGCATACGGCAAAACAAACAAAAGAAATTCGTGACAAGCTATATTTCAAAATTCTGTGCAAATTATATACAAAGAGACAAAGCAGCAAATCCAAACGATTGGTTCGAATGATTCAACGGATCAATCCTATGGCACGTGTGCTCCGACGTTTCTTCAGTTTCTTCCCTGCTCACAACTTTAGTTCCTACTTGTGATTAGTTCCCATTTACTGTCTGATGCACAAAAAAAAAAAAAAAAAAAACAACCTATAACCGTGGTTTCATCTTATCCTTTCGTAAAGAGGCATTAGGAAGAAAAATAACGCTTGGAAGGAAGTTCAGAGATTGTTGGTGTCTCTGGTGGGTTTACGTAGATAATACAGTTAGCTTGCTTTGCTACGAAGCCTTGAATGTAGCATGTAAATCAAACAACCGGGTTAACACTGATTAGTGCGCTATTTAATAACTAGTCTTAGTAGCTACATATAGCTACATAAAAAAAATGACTGGACAGGCCACACCCACAATCAACGACAGAAGCAAGCGCTCACAAAAGCCTTGCTAGTGTGAAACTAAGGTACGACACCGTACACACTCCCAGCACATTAATGCATGTTATATACCATAAAAAGAAATTTCCAGATTAAAATCAAATTAAAATACATCGTTAACAACATCTTGCCAGGAAATCTACCATCTGTCTGGGTAAATAAGCCAACGCTGGATGCTATATTCCTAACAAACCAGCTATCACGCCTAACAGGAGCATGTAGGAGGCTTCTCTTTGATCCACTGCGACATGAAACACCTCCTCGCGAGTAATAACAGCTTTCCAAAGAGCACGAATTGTTCGGGACGCGCCCTCAACATGAACAGCCAGGGTGCTTTTGTAATGTTGCGATAAGGAATAATCTCCTGCAGCCAGATGATGCACCACAAGTTGGAGGGGGAGTCAGGTTGCCCTAAAATCGCACTCATCGAAATAAATCCTCTGGTACAAGTTGAAGAAAGTTAGAGCGAAAAAGTACAAACCTGTAAAGTGTGAAAGTCAGAACGGTTCAGAAAAGAAAAAAAACAAACAAACCATGTCCTTTTCACCAAAGAACGGGGTGTGGGGGGGTGGAAACATGAGCTACGGCTAACAAACAACAGTTTAGCTGCTAATCTTTCAAATTCTAGCTAGCACTGTACAAACTAGCTGAATGCTAATCGCTAGCTGTCACAATACAAACTGAGATAGATTAAGAGGTCCCGTGCTCATTATCACGTCTCGTACTGCTTCGTTTAATGGTGCGTAAACTCGAGCAAAGTGAGACGGTAGGCTATGATTAAACTTTAGGATAGACCTTTACATATCACCATTTTAGCGGGCGTTCTAGATAATCAGCGTAGTACGTGACAAATAAAAACAGCTGCTGTTATAGGAAAAGAATCAACAATGGGGTGATGTGATAAAGCGAAGTCCTGAAGCTTTTTATTCCGCTTACACCGCAGCAATCTGGCAAAGCTAACAGTTTTTTATTTACTGAAGAACTAAACATTGTTTTCTTTGCCCATGTGTAGTTACATTAATATTGTGGAAAGTCCCAATTCCTGTTATCGGTTACGTTATGGCAGATGTAAAGGTCGTTCCCTCGCCAGCCTCTCTTTAGGAGTTAATAAGACCAAAAAAAAAAAATGTTGTCGCGTTAGAGAGAAACCGCAAAGTGTAAACTGCAGTGTTAAAAAAAATGAATGTTGCCGCTTTACCTGACACTGGAGACTCCTTCCATAAATGTTTAACGTCTCCTTATAGAAAACGTCACCATATGAATGTTTAGACACGTTTTTTTGTTTTTTTTTTAAACGTTTCTGTGTTACCATAGAAACGATAACGCATTACAACGAGCGCATCAGTATAAAGCTGTGACTTGCGGCTGCGCTACTGTCAGAGCTGCTGTTATAGGAAATGAATCGCCTTCTGTCCAATCAGAATCCAGAATGAGCTAAAGGTGAGGAATATCAGGTCACGATTTTAGACTTGAAGTAAGTCTGTAAGTGCTATTTTGTTCAAACGAATGAAACAAAAAAAAAAAAAAAAAAAAAAAAAAAAGCGGAACAGAGCGATATCTGCTCCTCGAGGGAAATTTCAGCCTCTTTCTGCGCTGTCTATTCCTTCTAGACCATCCACGTTTCAATTAAACCTTCAATATTCATCACTTTAATATCAGAAATTCAATTCGCTGTAGTTACACCAGAAGGCAATCGAAGATTTCCGGAACGTCCTTAAAAGTGATGGGATTTTTTTTTTATTGCCAGTCTACGGTATATAAAACCTATATGTAATTATTTACCTATTATCCTATTGTGTAAAAGTGGAACATGGAGAAAACGTGTGCTCTTGCTCTAATGTAGCAGACATAAACCATAAACTAAGAAACATAAATGCAAAACAACACAAATTAAAAAGTCCACGCAAACCCACGCTCGTTAACACTGATTAAACGGCGCGTTCCATCACAGAAAAACATGCAGCATTCATCATTTACGAGGACCTCCGGACCTTTGCTCAACAAATTCGTTAAATAATCTGGTTCATAACTAGAAATGATTCTAGGGAGCACAACTGCCACAATTCTCTCTTTTCTTTAGTCACTCAAACCGCCCGTTCGATTAAGACCGGTTAAAAAGAGATTCATTTCCTGATAAAGCCGCACAGTGGGGACGCTTTAAATTCATAGCGCGGACAATTAAGTGCGGCGAAGTCTTTCCTTCGCCTCGGACTGATTCTGAAGCGATAATGGCAGGTGAAGAGGCAGATAATGAGCGGGCCAGGACACACTCGCTTAGAGCGCTCGAAACGAGACTTCCTGTTTCCAGCTTTACGTTTCACACTTGACTTGTCTTACAGATTCGTCTAAATCTTAATTCAGGAGCTCCATCACTGATTAGTAGGGCGAGTATAAGTGCAGAGAAGCTTCGCCGTCAGATCTCTCAACTTAAACCAAAAAGCAAACCAGCGCAAAACTCTTATTAAAGCACAAACACACACACACACACACACACACACGCAGCGTCTTGAAAAATGGAACAGAGACGGATGTTACATACCCACAGATACATCATCATCTTGAGCGAGGGGTCAGGTGCACTCGTTTCTCGAAAGCGACGCCGAGTCTCCCAAGTTCTAAAATCCGTCCTGCTTCTCCCAGTTCTGCTCTTCTGGTCTATAATTTACAGAAACCGCTCTGGAGTGCTTATTAGGAGGACGCGCGGAGAAAAAAAAGAGGGAACGGGATCTTCGCCGAGGGAGAAGAAAGAAAAAAAAAGACGCTTCGAGCAGATCTCTTCGTGGTGGGGTTTTTTTTTCTTTCTTCTTCTTCTTCTTCTTCTTCACTGTATATCTGTCTAGCTGTCGCTCTCGCAATCCGTGGCTCGGGCAACAAATCTCGACGTGATCGTTTAATGAGAAGATCCGTGTGCCGAGGAAGTCCAGCAAAAGTGCGCTCGCAAAGTAACAGAGAGGGAACGAGAGAGAGAGAGAGAGAGAGAGAAACAGAAAGAGAGAAAATGGGGGAGAGAGAGAGAGAGAGAGAGAGAGAGAGAGGAGGTGGACGGGGAGGGGTGGGGTGATGGTGATGGGGATGCTGATGGGGGGAGGCTTTTCCAATACGCACACACACACACACACACACACACACACCGCTGGGGGAAAAAAAAAAAAAAAAGGCGCGAACGACAAGATTATGATGCCTTAAATTACAATAAAGAAAAGGACTTTTTTTTTTTCTTCCTAAACCTAGAAATCAGACTCGAATCAAATGTCATCTTCTATTCACTGGGATGGTTTTACAAGAAACCTGGCATCCTAAAACACGAGCTACAGGAAGCACACTCCAGTGCGAGAGAGAAAAATAAAAAGGATAAAAAAAAAAAAAAAGGATGGAGAGAAAAGAGAAAAGCTGCAGCCGGTGGTAAACACACCTGACTCCTGCATGGACTTTTTTTTTTCTCTCTCTCTCTCTCTCTCTTTCCCTCTCCCTTTCCTTCTCTTCTAGGAGGCCAAGGCCTTCCCGCTCGTTCGCCTCTGACGCACTCGCTCTCTCCTTCCTGCACTTTCCTGCAGCCATCTACTGACACCGAGTCGCTACTGCCGCGCCTTTCCCATGTAAATATGACAAACATCGCAGCTCCTACACTAATTACACCGCTTCGGCTAGAGGTTCGGAAACAACTTCAATTCCAACACCGTTCCCTCAGGGATCTCGCCGAAAATCTCAAGAGGGAACAGAAATACGGGTTCGGAAATAGAACCGGACAGGACAGGATATTGCAAAATGATGCAATGTCTGTTTTTATTTTATTTGAAGTTATTTCATGCGTGATAGTTAGGCGCACGGAAATATCCCTGCACTTGTATTTCAACATCACATCAGAGCTCGGATGATATAATAAGGAGGGAGGAAGTTGGAGACAGGGTTATTGACTTAGCCGAAGATTAACCTCTGGGATAAAAGTGCTTCATTTAAGCCTGGGCAAAGAGTGCAGGAGATCACCATCACGGCTCCTCGATCGAGGATTGAACACTCTCAGCAATCCGCTCTCACGGCACCAGATTTATAAGGGCTGATGCGTATAAAAAGTTTTCGGCGGTGAAGGTGAGATTGCGAGGCGAGGTTAGTGCTACAAAATCCTACAGAATCGGTCTTGAGTGTTAGAATTCTTACAAATCGGGTGTTACGTATCATGCATGGCATGGTAAAGGGTGTTTCTGGAACCCTTCTCGAAGAACCCTTTCAGGTGAAACTCCTCAATAAGTAGAACCATTTCTGAAAGTAAAGAACACCTGACTGTCTAAAGAACTCTTGAAGAACCTGAGTGGGAAGATGCTGAGCTTGTGACGATGTCATTAAGCGTGATTCAGAAAGTTACATTTAAATTTAAAGGTAAATTTCGGATTTCTTTTGTTCGAATTAACCACATTTCGTAACATGGTTCATTTCTGTTTGACTCGAAGTGACCAGTCAAATTATATTAAGTTCGTGCTTTCATAATTTTGCGTCATGATGCTGCTTGATGTCCAAAATTTGCTTTCCTACCCGTTTTACCTGCAATTACAGCAACATGGCAGACGCTACCTTCTTTCCTGATTCCATAGCAAAAGAAATCGCCATGTTGCTAGCGACCTAGCTGTGTACGCTACGCAAAATACGCACGGCTGAATCAACACCAAACGAGAGCAACTGTGACTTTGTCTATTCCACAAGTCAGGTCCATCCCTTTATTACAAGTGGTGAAGAACGGCACTTTTTTGGATGTACGGTATGTCACGGTGCAGGAATACCTGCAAACAAGGAACCGCACTTGTAAACACGACGCGCCACAAAAGCACGCTAATCACAGCACTCCAGTATTTGAACGTTTTTGTTTTCTTTTTCTGGTTTTATAAATCGATGAGGTGTTCCATCTTCTTTACTGAACTCAACCCTTTCCCCACCATCGCTAAACCTCAGACAGGAAGTGATGTGACAGATTGAGCCGAGCTGATGTTTTTTAGCATGCAGCACTGACAGACGTAGCTCGCTTCAACCAAACCCTGGAGCGAGCCCCAGCCCACCAAGAGGTTCAAGAGGTTGCAAGCGGTTCGGGGATCAGGTCCGATCCGATCCGAACCGAGTCCGAAGTGTGAAGACAACCTCAGTACTGTTTGTCTTTACTTCTCTACACCTTTATGCTGTAATGAGTTACAATCGCACTATAAGAGGACCTACCTATTTTGGGTCGGGTTCTTCTCAGGGTTTCTTCCTCGATCTAAATCTATATCTGTATTCCCGTACAGCTGCTGTGTGACAATGTCTGTTCTGAAAAGCATTACAAATATATCTTTTAAGGGTGCCATTTTGTTAGCTGGTTATTATCCTATAATTGCAGTTTGTAGGTTATTTTGACTGCAAAACGACCCGAGCTATGGACGAGCTTTTGACGGTTAAAGCGCGGTTCCTTATAACCTAATGGTCCCTACAGAGAAGGTGGATGTTGCTCCCTTTCCCTTTCCGAGACACACTTAACCTGTATTGGCCTGTAAAACCCAAGCACATCACTGTAAGTAGAAAAGTGACCGTAACCGCCGATCCGGCACTAGCCCTCTGAGAAAAAAAGGGGCAGCAATTATGAAATTGCAGGCAGAAACGACGGCTCATTACCGAGACTGCATAGCTCTCAGCTTAATTGGACGCCGTGTCTGAGCGTCATATCCCAATCAGAACTATTGATCACGCTGATCTGCGGCAAGGTGCGAATGAATGCGATGCATCACCGGTGTTAAACCTCCGGAGGGGCGACCAAAAGACTCAATGAAGGTGAGAAATGATTTGTCCTCTCTTCCCTCCCTTTTTCAGATCTGCCAGAGAGGAATGGGAGCGAATAAAAAGCCCATTTGTGATCTTCCTGATCCGCTCGCCCGCTCTAATTTCCAGAAAGTTCACATCATTAAAAGCAAATAAACAAGCGAGCGCAGGCTGCAGGAATTAGAATGATGACGGCGTATGAGCGCCAGCATCAGACACATTAATCATCCCACAGCGTTCAGACTCAAAATCCCTCAACAAACCATGATAAATTACAGGGAGGTTCAGAGGAACACAATGTTACACAAATCTCTCCCATATGTACTGTACGATTCATCTCCTGCTCCATACCTTTACACGCATCCTGGCGTTTCGGAGAAATGGGAAATAATGGAACACTATGAATGCGTTATTGGGAATGAGACAGATCGTGTTTGTGTGTCAGAGATTTCATTTACAGTTTTAATTTGTGCTCAAAATTGCTAATTTGTAGTTGACGTGCCGTCACGCAATCGTAATATTCGTAAAATTAGCAGATAACGTCAAGGTAGCGTCGCACGGACCCCCAATGTAAAACTTTCCTGAATTAAGCTAAACAGAACCAATAGAAATCACAGGAATATTATATTAACTGCGTGAGCAAGATTTTTTTTTTTTTTTTTTTAAAACGTCCCGCACATGTCTCTAGTTGAGACTGATCCTGAACTGTAGCTGAAGTTGAGGAACTGTCAGAGCCACGCCCACTTCTGGTTTCAGTCTGAATACAGATACAGATGCAGCTAATGCGTTCCACCTCGAATCTCACGCTGCATCATCGGGAATGAAGAAGGCAGCTCTTCTCCTTCTGCCCGACATTTTTGAAAGGAGATAGGGGTGCCATTAAATTTGACTAAGCATAAAAGGTGAGCTCAGAGGATGAAAACGAACGTTTTCAGGGTTGCCGTAATGCCTAAAACACGTTCTTCAGCCTACGTTTTAATTTCCGACCATTTTTCAAGTCAGACCTTCAAAGCGAAAATAAAAAAAAAATTATTCACCAACACATGCTTTTTCTTTTTCTTTTTTTTTTTTTTTTTCCCAGGCAAACTGATTAATTGAGTGTGTTTGATTTAATAATCCATAACCGGAACAGAGAGAATATCAGTCGAGAGTAATGCAAGCATAAAAAAAGAGCACAAATAAATGCAGATAAGCCCACACACACACACACACACACACACACACACACTCACACACACACATACACACACACAACATCGCAGCGTCACTTACCCTGAGCTGGTTGGCGTCACAACTCATTTGCTGGCCTGGAATCTGTCAAAAGAGACACACAAATTATAGTAACACATTACACACACCAAATACTGTAGACCCCCCCACCCCACTTCCCTCACAAACACACACCCTTACCCACACACCCACACATCCAAACACACACACACACAGCGAGTAATTACAAGTCAATCAAACAGAGCAGGCCGAGGAGCAGGAAAATGAGATCTGTCAGATTCTGTACAGCCATGCAAGGGGAAAAATGCATAATAAAAGGCAAGACAGTTGTTTCCATGCCAGTGGGAGAAATTACACAATTCCATCGGGAAGGAGGACAACGGGTGCAGGTCCATTCCACATGCCATAGGGTACCAGGACTCACACAAACAGCCCACTATCGCTCCAAAAAGCCAAAATGGAGTCAGTGCTAACTGGGAGACCCAGAACATTATACACAGTATTTCAATAACTAGGAAATAAAACACTTTCGTGTCGTGCTGTTACAGGAAAATAATCAACGGCACGGTGGTGTGATAGAGCAGGGTCACTGTCAGGACCCTGAAGCTGATTATCTTCCTCCAACAGCATGTCCTGAAGTGTTTTATTTCCTCTTATACAACAGCTTTACTTCTGACTGACACCGGAGACTCCTTCCATACATGTTAAATAAACACCTCTCTCCTTACAGAGAACGTCAACACTCCTCTCAAAAGTCTCTTTATGTGGCGCATCCTCCGTACGCCGTCCCCGTGAACCAGCTGTTACTACAGAAACGAGAGCGAAACGAGGACGAGCGCATTAATATAAACCTGCGATTTCATCAACGCCTTCCGACCAATCGGAATCCAGAATTCTGTGGTGTAATTAGCATACACAGCTGAAAACTGAGGACTGCACCTCCTTTTACCACCTTACGCCTGAGGCGATAATTTATATGACATAAAAATAAATTAATTATTAAATAGAAATGCCAGATAACACACACACACACACACACACACACACACAACTACATAGTAACAGACTATTTCCCCCTTTTTACTATTTTAATTTTATTTTTCAAATTTGTTTTATTAGAAGAGCACACCTAATAATCAGCCTATTAAAAAACAAAAAGAAAAAAAAAAGTATTAATAATACGTTTATAAAAATATAATAATATATAATACGACTTTGCCTAGTTTTATGGAATAAAATGTGACTTGAAAATATGAAAAAATATTCTTCACTTATATTATTACGACTTTAAAATAATAAGAAAAGCTTGTTATGTCTGTACGGTCGATACAACGTCGCAGAATCAGAACGAAGAAGGATACGTGGACCATATAAAAAAAAAGTTTTATCTTAGATAATAATCTTTCTGATAATATATTTTAATTTAATGTTTAACCTAAGAGATTTAAAAACGCTTGTGAAACTTGAACACCTCTTTAATTACACTGTTTTTACTAGATCTGGGAGAAAGAAAAAAAAGTAGTGACTTCTTTTTGGCATATTGTGAAAGCCCATAAATGAGCCCATAAAAGACGTGTCACTGTGGCCCAGTAAGCAACCTCACGTCATTCAGCTTCACGTCACTTTCTCCGTCTTTGGAACGCAGGCTGCGTGTAACCGACTCTCGCTGACTCTAACAGCATTAACAGTTTCACTTTCCACTCAGCTCGCCGCTTCAGCACACGTGTCGGCCATTAGTCCGGCTTCAGAGTGCTCCGGAATAAGATTTCATCATTCCCGGACTGCAGGAAACACCCGGCACGAGGCTTAACACACACACACACACACACACACAGAGAAATGGAAAGAAAATCAAGAGCGTAGGATGTGAAAAAAAAAAAAAACATGGAGGCATTAACCTTTGGAGCAGAAAATTCTGGTGCATCAGAACTTTACGCCAACGGAATTTACCCAGAATGCAACCGTGTGGAAAAGCCACACTAATGATACGACAAAATAAAGCAAACCAGCAGCGTCTTTTACTGAAATAAAAAGTCACCTAAAGTTTTTTTTTTTCACATTTTAAAGACGGTTCTCTTCGCCTCACGAGCAAAGAGAACATGTTTAAATTGTGCAGCCAGATTAATGAGGTCCAGGACTGCCTTAAAATGAACCAATAATAATAATAATAATAATAATAATAATAATAATAATAATAAGTTGATTGTTTTTAATAACACTAAAAGTTTGTTTAATTTGTTTCATTATTAGCTTCAGTAATAATATTAATAATCATTTGTTTATCTTTACTACTACTACTACTAATAATAATAATAATAAGAAGAAGAATTGTTGTTTATTTGTCTATTGATTATGTTAAATAATATAAATTCTACTACTAATAATAATTGTTGTATGTTTATTTCTCTTTAATAATAATAATAATAATAATAATTTTTATTTATTTACTTATTTATAATCAACATTATTTATAATAGTTGTTTTATTTATTTATTTATTTATTTATTTATTATTATTATTATTATTATTATTATTATTATTATTACTACTGTTACTACTGAAGTTAAGATGAAGAAGAAAAAGAAAGATCATCATCATCATCATCATCAGATGTGGTTTGTTTGTTTGTTTGTTTGTATGCATATTAAAGAGGCGGGCATTCATTACCAGCCAGTAGCTAACGTCTGTCCGTTACATGGTGGAGTGTTAATTAAAAATGTCGTCGTGAGAACAGAGTATCTAAACCAACATGTTGGACTGTCACTAAATAAGCCAGTAACGAACCAAATAACCCGAATAAGCTCCGCAGTATGTGTAGCCCTGCGGTAAAAAAAAAAACAACGGCGTGTTTTTTTAGTGCGCACAACAATCGCATTTCCACGAGCTACACTACAGCCACTAGTTGTCAGTACAGAGCTCTGCTGAATCGACTGTTTTACAGTAGGCCCTTAACCGCTGTTCATATCTGCCTTCTTTTTCTGTATTACTGTGAAAGCACAGTGTCAATACAGAGCGTAAATCGCTCCAGCACTTGACCAATTTAAGGCGCTCGGAGCTGCAGCGATCGCTCACAGGAAACGGCGCGGCTTCAAACAGCACCACAGAGACTCTCGTTCAGTAATGACTCTTTCCACAGGAAATCGAGAGGAAAAAGGACGAAGGGAGCACAAATAGAACAATTTGGTGTGAAAGGAAAAAAAAGGAGCCCTCTGTAGGCTTCATTTCTTTACTTTTTCTTTCTCAGGCCCTACCGAGGGACAGACTCACTCCTTCTCTCTCTCTACAACCAGGAACACACTCCGGACTCGGGTTTTGTGCTGCTCAATCTGCTAAACAAGGAGTGTTTGGAGTACACCAGTTCATCTCATTTTCCCCCAGTTGCTCATTTTCCAGTTAGAAATGAAGACGTCTGCGCTGACACGGGTGGAGCAGCATAACGATAAAAGAGTGTGATGCTATTTAAACACCAGCGTTACTGCTTGCCATGATCATTTTAGCGCAGAAACAAGAACCTGGTATTTTCCTGACTTTTTTTTTTTACAGAGTAGTTTTGTCAATGTTCACTATTTATGTCTCATCAGTTCACTAAAAACTGGCAAATTCAGTGATGTGCTAACTAAATATAACTACTTAAATGATCTCTAATGAATCAGTTCAAACTCATTTGAGAATTGGGACTCGAATGGTGTATCATTATGAATGTAAATGTCATGTAATGAACAGAATCAATAAAAGAAAAACTAGCAATTCATTTGTGGAATGTGAATCAGCGAGTCGGTATGATAAATCAATTCGTTTGTGGAATGTGAATCAGCGAGTCGGTATGATAAATCAATTCGTTTGTGGAATGTGAATCAGTGAGACAGTATGATAAATCAATTTGTTTGTGGAATGTGAATCAGTGAGTCAGTATGATAAAGAAATTCGTTTGTGGAATGTGAATCAATAAACAAACCTACCATTTATTTGTGAAATATGAATCAGTGATTCCGTCAACGAACAAATCAATTCGTTTGTGGAATATGAATCAGTGAGTCAGTATGATAAATCAGTTCGTTTGTGGAATGTGAATCAGTGAGTCAGTATGATAAATCAATTCGTTTGTGGAATGTGAATCAGTGAGACAGTATGATAAATCAATTTGTTTGTGGAATGTGAATCAGTGAGTCAGTATGATAAAGAAATTCGTTTGTGGAATGTGAATCAGTGAATCAATAAACAAACCTACCATTTATTTGTGAAATATGAATCAGTGATTCAGTCAACGAACAAATCAGTTCGTTTGTGGAATGTGAATCAGTGAGTCAGTATGATAAATCAATTCGTTTGTGGAATGTGAATCGATAAAATAAATAAAATAATTTATTAATTCTGAATCAGTGAATCAATGAAAGTAAATGATGTTATGAAGTGCACAGCAGTGAGTCGATAAAAGGGCAAACAATTCATTTGCGAAATGTAGATTAGTGAATCAATAAAGTAAATGACGTCGTCTGTGAAATGTGAATCAGTGGATCAATAAACAAACAATTCATTTCTGAAATGTGAATCAGTGAATTGATTAAAGAACAAATAATTCATGTGAATTCACTTGTGAAATGCAAATCAGTGATTCAGCAAAAGAACAAATGAAGCGTGAAATGTGAATCAATGAAAGCAAGTTTACACATGAAATGTGAATCAAAAAGAAACAATGGATTTGTGAAATGTGAATCAGTTAATTAAAACAGATCAAATAATTCATCTGTGAAATCTGAATCAGTTAATCAATGAAACTATCCATTCAATTGATTCGCGAAATGTGAAACTGTAGTTGTGTAATTTCAAATGTAATATCACGTGATGAACAAAATCAATAAATTGTCCAATTGTCTAACAAAACTGATGAAATACCAGACTTGACCACATTATTACCATCACAGAGAGTCAGAATTAACTAATAAATGAGTGACATCAGTTTCATCTGCTCATTTCTACCAGTGAAATATCGACGTGTGACCGATCTCAAGTTAAATCTAACTGCAGCTCATGAAAAAAAAAAAAACTTGAGTTCATTTGATTGGACATTAAAGTACATATAACACACCAAACCACACCTCCTGATAATGTTTTTATTCTAGCCCCGCCTCTTTTGCGATCAAATCACTCTTCGTGAGGAAAATGTTGCGAAAAAACAGATAATACGGCCCTGTCACTCTGTTTTCAACCAGGAAGCCAAAATGAAGAGCAAAATGAAGCTCGGATTCGAATCCTTCGTCCTCCAGTGGCTTCTGAGCATCTTAGCCATGCAGAAAAAGAGCAGAGTGAAGAAGAAAAAAAAAAAGAGCACCGATAACTCTGCTGACTCCAGGCAAAGGGACACGGCCGAGCAGAATGGGCTTATTAAGCTGACACAGTGGAGAGCATTGAAGTGGTCTGCTGGAGAACGAAGGAACAGCGCAAATAATAAAACCGGGGTGGTGGTGGTGGGGGTGGTGGGGGTCTTGGGGGGGGGGGGGGGGCAGGGTTAGGGGCCGACAATGGCGAAGGAAAGCTGTGGTGCGAGTGAAAATCAATCCGCTGATAAATCAGTAAAACACAGCCACTGTTGTAAGAGCTGCATTAAAAACACATAAAAGCGTGTGCGAGGGAATGCGATTTCGGTGTCGGCCATTTTAGCGTGGATAAATATCATTTTTAGGAGAAGGAGAAGTGTGTGATGGGAGTGTGCTGGAGATACAGTTAATTTATGCAGCCCCCTTTGAAGCGTAATGAGAAGGGAAGGGGGAAGAGAGAGAGAGAAAAAGAGAGAGAGAGAGAGAGAGAGAGAGAGGGGAAGTGCGCTGACCAAGCACAATTGCCCATGCTGCAGTGCACTTTCGCAGCACTCAGCTTATGAGAACGCGGCCAGCTCCTAAGCCTTTTTACACTCCTCGTCAATATTACAATACGCCGGCCGGCGTGACTGCTGTGCCTTTACGGTGTGTGTGTGTGTGTGTGTGTGTGTGTGTGTGTGTGTGCGGAGGCTTCGGAGATAGCAGAGCAGCACGCAAGCTAATTACTGGACTGTGCACGGGCAGAAATGCTGAGTGAGAAACTGCTGGCATTTCCTCAGCGTGGCCTTTTACATACAGAGGCACATGATGAATCACCGACCGAGCGGCTTCGAATTAAAAAGAGGTGTTATAGAATACAGAGCTCAAGAAATCGGCATTCTGTATTTTCCATGCGTCGTAGGTGAAGAATGCAACGCAACGTGCCGTGATGCTAAAGAAAAAGAATCAACGATGAGGCGGTGTGATAAAGCTGCGTGATGAAGACTACGTTGTACCACACTGATCGTTTTCCAGGAACTGCATGACCAAAAGAGTTCTATTGCTCTCGTACACACGTTAAATGTTACTGTGTGCACGTTTATACACGAGCTGCTTATTTAACATTTATGGAAGGAGTCTCCAGTGTCAGTATCAGCACTCATGGGTAAACTGCTGTGGTGTAAGAGGAACAAAAACCACTTCATGATGTGCTGTTATAGGAAGATAATCAGCCTCAGGGTGGCAACAGTAACTCCTCTTCAGCACACCTCCCTAAATCTTTTACTCATTATGCTATTTTTTTTTTAAAATAATACATTTATTTTTGGAGACACTGAACACAGAATAGGTTATTTTATTTTATTTTATTTTATTTTATTTCATTTTATTTTATTTTATTTTATTTTATTTTATTTTATTTTATTTTATTTCAGGCAACACTACTCTACTGCTGGGAAACGTTTAGAAAGCCCATATACTGTGATTAATATCAATATGACAATTTTGTAATATATGATATGATATCATTATGATAATTTTGTAATATTGTCCACCCCTACTAGAAACAACCTGGTTTGTTCTTATCACCTCACCACTTTTTTTTTTTTCTTTCCCTAAACGCACCTCGATCCATTCGTTAAGACTCAAAAAAAAAAATGCAGTTGGACCCCGTCGCCTTTGTGCACGTTTGTCTCTATGCAGGTGGAATGAGTCCAGACGTGTCTTTTAATTGAGGCTCTGGACCTGAATTTCCGAGTGGACCGTAAGGATCCGAGTGTCCCACTCAGGCCCGTGCCAGACCGCGATCTGTTACTGTGACCGAACCGAGCAGTGAAAAGCCAATAGACAATACATCAGGTTCTCAATTATTGGATTATCTCAATGTGATATCATTACCACTGAACGTTCGCTCCGATCATTGATTGCATTTTTCAATTTCGCTCGCGATTAATGCGAGTAGCCCCGCTGAACCATCTTCTGATGAGCATGGGACCCAGTCGATATATATCCTCATGGCCCGGTGCGAGTTTTATAGCCAGGGCAAAATATTTTTCATCCGCTTGTCTCATGTTTCTCAATTATTCTAAAGAGCTCACAATCTCATCTCGCAGGCAAACCGGCTGCGTGGAGCTGAATTGCAATTCCACATGCAAATATGCCGATATTTCACAGCAGCACTTGGTCGAGACAAGTGACCGCTCTTAAAACTTGTGTAATGGCAATGAGGGCTGTTACACAGTTTTACACTCCAGTACACAGGCTTGGAAATGAAACTGCCTATAAACGCAGAAAGCACTGAGTCAAGAGTATTTACGTCTGGTATACACACTTTTCCACATCAGGAATTTAGTGGCATCTGCGTGCGGGGCCATCATCAGTTCACGTCAGTCGTACTTTCACAGTCACCTCATCAGTCAGTATCACAATATCAAAGAAAAAATAAAAAAAATTGGGAAAACGTACTTTTCTTCTTCACAGGATCTCCAAGAAATTCGAAAGAGAAGTTGATGCAAATTTCTGTTGTTAATAGTTTATATGCAGATATGTGTTCAGGTATCAGGACGTTGGACCAGTGATTGGAAGGTCATGGGTTCAAATCCCAGCACTGCCAAGCTGCCGGGCCCTTGAGTAAGGCCCCCTTGTCCCTCAACTGCTCAGTCGGATAAATGAGATAAATGTAAGTTGCTCTGGATAAGTGCGTCTGCCAAGTGCTGCAAATGTAATGGATTCAAATGAAGAGTTTCTGCGCAAAATGCGTAAAAGTCTACGTGTAACTGTAGATATCTCGTACAGTGGACGTTCTTACGACCAAGATTACAAACACATATCACAAGCTGTCATGCTCAAAGTGAGATTTTTTTAGTCAAAACCCATTTGTAGCTATCAAGTGAAACACATTTTGTGATATTCAAACTCATAAATTCTTAATATTTTGTAAACAGTGATTAACCCAGGGCCAGTGATGTTGTCTCCACGGGTTTAACATTCAAAACTACCATAGCAAAGCAAGAAAACACGCAGCAAGCCATTCTCTCTCTCTCTCTCTCTCTCTCTCTCTCTCACACACACACACTATTTTCTTTACAGCTTTGCTTTATGCAAACCCTGGCAAGGCAGCCATGACACCTGTAAAGTTACTCGCTCATGTGACAGACATCTTGTCCTGTCCAGTTCTTTCTCTCTCTCTCTCTTCTCTTTTTGGGATCCATTTTCTGTTTATTATCGAAATTCTGATTTTTTTTTTTTTTTACTGCTGCTTCACAGATACAAACTAATAACATCCAATTAAGCAAAGCGACCTAACTGGACTGAGAAATAGCCGCTTTTTAATCATGTGATCACATTAAATGCATCCTATTGGCTGTCCTAGAACCCTATAGACCCCATTAACAAAGCTGGGAAAATTATTTAAACAGCAGAACACTTTCACAAAATAATGGTGCATTTCAGTAAAAAAGTAGTACATTTGGTAAAATATATAGACAAGTAAATTTTGTTTACTTTTCAGAGCAAGCGCGTTGACGTCAGCGCACTGGCGCACCTGTGTCATGAGAAAGTTAGCATGAAAAAGCTAGCAAGCGCAAGCGCGTTGACGTCAGCGCACTGGCGCACCTGTGTCATGGGAAAGTTAGCATGAAAAAGCTAGCAAGCGCAAGCGCGTTGACGTCAGCGCACTGGCGCACCTGTGTCATGGGAAAGT
>CM075015.1:21876739-21898401 GCA_037576675.1 Pangasius sanitwongsei | reverse complement strand
CTAAATGGTAAATGCCATATTTTTGTGGAGCCTCTTAAAATAAAGCTGAAAGTCTACACTTCAATCACATCTTGATTATTTTATTTCAAATCCATTGTGGTGGTGTATAAAGGCAAAATCACAAATACTCCATCATTGTCCAAATACTTCCAGACCTGACTGCATATATATGTATATAGTGATATATATATATAACATATTTCCTCATCTGTGACTACAGGTGCTAATTGCGACGCTAAATCACTGATGTCGAGGAACCTTCTGGAAAAGGTCTCGGTTACAAATGATACGCGATCAATTATCCTTTATTCACTTCAGCACCTGTGCGCTAATCCATACTGTGGTCATGAAGGGTGGAGGTTCTATTTCTAAAAAAAAAAAAAAAAGAAAAGAAAAGAAAGAAGTTAGGGTTGTATTATAATTGTCTTGATAATAGGTTGGAAATTATAAATAATAAAACATATAAAACAATAAAAATAAATAAATAAATAAATACTACTACTATTACTACTATTAATAATAATAATAATAATAATAATAATAATAACAACAACAATAATAAATAAATAAATAAATAAATAAATAAATAAATAAATAAATAAACAAACTTTTACTTTTGGACTCATTATTATTATTATTATTATTATTATTATTATTATTATTATTGCATTTTTAATACAAAACCTTAACATGGTTTACGCATATATATGTATATATATATATCAGATTTAATCATATTAAATAATAAACAAAAATGCTGCAAAGCATTAACATTTTGAAACTACACGCTCACACACACACACACACACCAAAGCATGTACACTTAGACACACGTTAAGCTCGAGTGTCACTGAATCCCACTATAAGAAGCCTCTCGAGTGAGACTCGGATCCAGCCACTAAAGCTGATCGTCATGCTTGAGAAGAAAAATGAAGAAAAGCTTCACCCCCCCCCCCCCCACACACACACACACACACACGCACACACACTCACACTCGAACACACGCTAATGTTAGAAAGCCCAGCTAAGAGAAACCATTGTAAAAGACTCAATTTAGTTTTAAAGGTCAAATATCCAGTCACCGCTGAGGAGACTAATTAAGTGCCCTTCAAAGCCCTGGGAGTCCATATGAATAGATAATAGAACTGATCCGGTACCTCGGCGAGGAGAAGAATGAGCGCCGGCTCGTTTGCATGCAGCTGGGTCTGCATTAAAAACGTTCTCAGCGGGAAGGGTCTTATGTTGAGCAAACAGAAATATCACACCGGTGGCCGTTATCATTTTGCACTATGTTTCAGCGGGATGCGAAAAGAAACAGGGCGAAACACTGATTTTTAAAGAAACATCCCTCACAGAACCGACTGGGATTCCTCGGTGGGATGATCCGGGGCCCGGAACAGTAAACCCAGGTCTCAGGACGTGTGTAGAAATCGATCAGGTTCCCGTAAAAGTCTTTATATTATTCTCTAATGCATTCTTTTTTACAAATATGTGTTTAGAATTGAGATTGGATGGATAGAAGTAGGACTCCTCCCCTTTTAGAAGAAACGTTTACATGTAGAACCATTAAGCACGTTTTGGTTTGACCTTAAATTTGTCCGTTTAGGAAGCTAAGAACCTTTAACCGTCTAAAAGCACATTGAGAATCCCTTTTTCGAGTGAACTGGGAAAATGTCCGTCATAATTTTGAGAAAAGAGTTGATTTCCGTAAGGCATAATTTAAACAAACGTTCTCACACAGCGCTGTTGAATTCTGGATTCTGATTGGTCAGAAGGTGTTAATTCATTTCCTATAACGGCAGCAAATCACAGGTTCATATTAACGCGCTCGTTCTAATACGTTATCGTTTCTATAGCAACAGCTCAGTCACAGGGGCTTGATTAGAAATGGATGTGCTATGTAAATAGATTTTTTAATGAAATTTTAAGTAAGGAGAGGTTTATTCAACATTTATGGAAGGAGTCTCCAGTGTCAGTGCTTTGGAACAGTTATATAGTTATATAGCATTAAAAATAGCAATGCTGTGCAAACATGCTAGTAGCTATGACGTTTAAAAGTTGGAAATCTTGGGGTTTTCACTGCATCCATCCCTCAAAACGGAAGTTTTTGTTCATCGCCTTCCATCTTTGTTCTGGAAAGCCACACACACTGGTCTGCAGTTTTCTTGGACAAACACTCCGTGTCTTGTTCATTTGAAGGCAGCGAGGCTGCAGAGTGTTGGTGGAGAGGTCGTGGCTGTGAAGCGTCTTTCCCCAGAGCTATAGGGGCTCAATTAAGGGCAGAACAATGGCCTCGGTTCACTTCAGCCTCTCACTTCAGCAAATCTGCCAGAGCTGCAGCGAGACCTCTTTAATCTCCCCCGTCTGCTTGGCTTGGCATTCGAATCCAACCTACAGAGGGCATGCAGGAGCTTCGGACGTCCACGGCACCGCTGCGGCATCCCACGCAAGCCCGAACACGCCGCAGGCCACGGCCATTCCAGCTGTTCCAGCAGCCTCATGACATCGGAGACGAGTGTGCATTTAGAAGTGGTGGAGAAGTTGAGAATATTATCCTGCATCTCAGAGACAAAACGCGAACAAGCAAGCGCGGTTAATTACGGGTGGATCTGCTGATGCTGATGCGGTTTGTTCCTGCTACACTGCAGCACCTAATGTCACGAGAATGACATCGGGAGGAACGTCCGCTTTGTAGTGCGCTTTCACACCCATTAGTCCGTTTGTCAAGTCTGAATCAGAGGAAAGTGATCCTTTTGCTGCGTTTAGCCACGTGGATTGGTTTGTTTTCAAACTACGCATGATTAGGCGAATGAAAAAAGCAAAAAACGTTGGCTAAGGGGCATGTAGTGCTGAAATTCTTTCCCTCGTACACACAAAGAAGCAAAAAAAGGTAAACAAACCATTACAAAGTGTGTGTAGAAATCACAAAAAAAAAAATCACCCGAGAATAAAAAAAAACACAGAGCTGGTGCTGAATAAATTATTCGACAAATATTAAAGTAGTTATGTAATGTATCACATCCAGTGTTTCTTTTCTTCTTTCTTTTTTGCTTGTGTCCAAATCTCCCGAACACACTGCATCGCTACAGCTCTGTCGTTTGGCTCGGTTTGCACCGAGCAAACAATCCGACAACAAAATATTCGTCCGCAATCCAAAACGCGTAGCTCGTTTGATCCACTCCCCACAGGTGAATCGATTCAGAGTCAAATCGCTGATCTTTTTTCACTGCGCTCTCGGACGCGAGTGTGTTTGCTGTGTTCTCGCCTTCCTTAAAAACACACCAGGGTTCCGCAGCGAGCATGAGAGAAGTGTGAAGTCCATCCATCCATACGTGCTCAGTTATTAAATAATCCATCAACACGTTCGCCAGCTTTCACTCCTTGTAGCGGTTCTACATGCTGTATCGCCATTAACACAGCACTCAGCTATATTTTCCAGCTCGGAGAACCGTCTCTGCAGTCCAGGGTCAAAGGTCAATCCCTACAAACACACGACAACCTGTCTCTTCTGGGGGTGATCATGCTGTTTACGGATTCTCTCCATGTTAACCCTGATAGACCCTCTGATTTTCTCGCTCAATCACCTATAAAGAGCATCTCCATAAAAATCGGCCACGCCACATCCATCGTCGTCTACGACGCCGGCTTCACGCTCCTGCGTCCTGTAATGTTTCCTCCCATAACTTCCAGAAGAACTCCTGAAACGGCGAACTTCATTTGCATGTGCGTCTAATTAGAAGTGGGGGAAATTGCCTCCGCGTTACGGCTCGCGCACCGACCGTGATACCGTAATACCAAAACTTAATATCCCGTACAAAAAAAAAAAAAAAAAAAACTCTTCCACCAGCACAGCACTCCCACTCAGAACCTCCTTTCCCGTCTTTTATTTAATAAGTCAATACACCATTGCAGAACAGTAGACATTTCTGACACAAATTATGTTCTGAACGGGATGAAGCTCTCCCACACCGTTCTTTATTGATTGTACCGGCTCATAAAAAAATAAGAGAATGGATGGGGGCGAGCGATGGACTGCTGACTGGGACCGTTTCTCCAGGCCGGATAATAAAAGCGCTACTTCAGGACTTAGAAGGTTAAGTTCTAATGAGTATTTTGGATTGCATGTGCTCGTTTAATGGTCTCATAAAGGAAAGCTTTGCTTGGGTAATAGAAGCGAGCTCAGAGCCAGACAAAATGCACTTTTTTTTTTTAAAAGCGCTGTTAAAAAAAAAAAAAAAAAAAAAAAGTGTCTAGAGATTTTTCAGGGACAAATAGACATCCCTGTTGGAGAAAAAAAAAATCATTTTTTCAGATTTTCGAATCAACTGAATCTGTAACATGCCTTTATTTAGACTAGACTGCTGTAATAAAAACATCAAACCACAATAGAGAAAAAAAAACCAAAAAAAAAAAATAACCACTTGCATGATCTTAAGGGTGCAATACTCGACTTTATTTCTTTTTAATTTCTTACTAGTACAAATAACCCGGAAAATGTGTCTAAGGTGATAAAAAAATAATGGTTTCTGGCCTTGGACTCGGCACAAGCGTATTATCTGGGTGAGAAAACCCATTTGGAAAACTGTCTTATGGTCCGGAATGCTTGTTTATTTTATTTTATTTCTTTGCAGGGACAAATAGGCATCCCTGTTGCAAAGATCATTTTTTAAGATTTTGGGATAAATTGCATCTGCAACGCGTCTTCTTTTAAACTGTAGTAATAAAGCCGTCAAACCTCAGCAGATGAAAATGACACTTTTTTGTTGCACTCGCATTATCTTAAAGGTGCAACACTCGAGTTTTAAAAAAAAAATAAAAAATTTACTAGTACATCATAACATGGAAAATCTGTAGAATGTGGGAGGGTAAAAGCACTGGAGACTCCTTCCCTGAATGTTAAATAAACATCTCCTTACAAGATCAATGAGTAGACACATTTTAAAATCCGTCTGCCCTGTGAAGGCTGTTTCTATAGAAACGACGAGTATTAGTATTCGTATTATTTATCGTCGCTTGAAAAGACTTCACATACTTCTTCTTTTTTTTTTTTTTTTTTTGACTAAGAAGAAGGCACGAAAACCATTTTATCCTAATGAATCGTGCAGAAAGTGAGGCAACGGGATTTAAAGACAGAGCCGAGAGCCGAGGAGAAAACGAATGCAGCTTGTGAAGTAGAGGCTTGAGACCTCATTATAAGAAACAATGCACTTGCTCAGGCCGGCACTTAACTGTGCATCCGCTATAGGCTTTGTCAGTTTAAGACAGCATGAAGGCTCGGAGGAAAGCTGTTATATAAGTGTGTAGCGCACGCACCATTCAGCCCCCAGCTTCTACACCGTTAATGGTTGGAATCAGTGGGTTGTGACACGCCGTCTATGCCTCGCTCGGCGCAACCTCACAATCAACTTGTCATAATATTTAGTAGGAAAATGACGAATGACTCATCTACCCTCATATCCTCGTTTGTTGCCTCGGAGTACACAGAATTAAAGCAATACAGACGCAATAACGTTTGGTTTAGGCTGCAGGGAAAGGAAAGAAAGAAAAAAAAAAAAACTCAAAAAAAAAAAAAAAAAAACCCCGCCAGAAGCGGATTTTGCTCCTCTTCGGGTCCGCGGGCTCAGACGTGACATCAGCGTGAGATCGTTTGAATATTGAGCTGTTTAGAAAATGAGCTTGTTTGTTGTGTAGAGCTCATAAGGAAAATCCGATTTCAGCAAATATTACGGCGCTACGCAGCGCTGGAATTCATGACAAAATGAAGGAAAAGGAAAGAAGGAAACAAATCCACCAGATTAAATATTACCGAAGCATCTTCATCAGAAAATATGATTCACTAGTCAGTACCAGACACATACTTTTGTGCATATTTAATTTGGAATTTCTATTTTTTTTGTATTCTTTAAGCCAAACATGCAGAATGGACAAGACGTGTTATTTTCTTTTTTTTTTTTCCCCCCTCAAACACCTTTGATAAAGACTTTTGGACCTACTGTATCTGAAATGATTCTGCTCTGACTTCATAAGACATACTCCAGAATTATTGGCACCCTTCATGAAAGTGAACAAATATGACTATATCATGTAAGACACTCTGTCTCGTGCTGTTATAGGAAAAATAATTAATGATGGGCTGTTGTGAAGAAGTGGAGTTAATGTTACAACCAGAAAGATGGTTATTTTCCAATAACAACATGTCCTGCATGAGAGGAAACCCGAGAGGGGACCATTTCTATAACCAAAGCTCACACTGGACTTCATGGAATTAATTTTCCTACAGTATACAAATCCTCGTCCGATCCTCTCAATCTGCTCTACGGTAAAATCAAGTTCTGCGGTTTATTTTTTCTTAAAGTACAATGAATCGTTACAGTGGATAAAACTCACACAGTTAAGAGCTCATTATACGCCTCGTGAATCTGAAAGACAGCTGGGGAAATTTAGACTAAGGAGCGCTACGGAGACTTTTTATACATAAAGGAAAATAAAAAGGTATAAATTGGGAAACCGGTGCAAAACAAAACAATGCTTAGTGTTAGGAAGCCCCAGCGGATGCTGTTGGTTCAGTTATCAGGAAGTGGAAGCTTATATCAAACCATCGTGACAATGCCTAGGAAAGGTCATACCTCAAAACTCTCAGCAAGAACAAGAAGCAGACTTATGGGAGGAGTCAACGAGAGACCAACGATCACTCTGAGGGGGCTACCGAGGTCACCAGCTCAGAGCAGAGTAAAGGTTAGCGAGAGAACTATATTGAGATCTCTGCATAAACACTGGCTTGTAGGGGAGGAGGGCACAAATCGAGCCATTACTGAAATAGAAAGGACTGGAAGCATGCCTATGAACAGAATGCACAACTCTGAAGCAACTAGAATGTAAGAAAAACGGCTCATTCTGATTGGTCCGTAGGTTGACCAAATATATAGTCCTGAACAAGTCAAAGTGACCAGAAGAAAATGGCAGAAATCTCATAACTGAAAAACCTTAACCGAGATTGTTTTGCAGTTGAAGGTAAACTCACCGCAGAAGTACAGCTAATAGTAAGAAGCTAGTTATGAAAATAAGTTGACAGAGGCTTTATCACATATGGCTGAAATACTGCCAATTTGTGCTGTGTACACATATACAATACTGCTTGTCTCCATCAGTGAGAAGAGCAGCCCAGGAACCTCCTCCTGCTGAGAAATGTCAACACTGGTATGAAGAATGTAGGCGAATATTTTTGAGAGGTGACTGCAGAGACAGCACATTCTCTTCCGAAGACCGGCGGATGGACGATCAATATTCCAGCGCAACTTTCTTGTGATTAATTTTTAATGGCCAGGAGAACTGCTCCTTTCTAAAATGTAAATGGCTTTAATGTTAAATGGAAAGAGGAACGACACCTTGATCAATCACTCCTACACCGCCTCTCTGCCAGTGGCATCAACCGAAGGCTTACCGATGACATCTTTCTCTCCACGCTTCCTCCAGAGAGCCTCAAAGCTCCTGCACACCTCCTCCACCTTCACTTCCTCTGAGACACCAAAAAATCTATTTCTCTCTCTCTCTCTCTCTCTCTCTCTCTCTCTCTCTTTTTCTCTGTTTCTCTTGACTCAATTCGGTGGTTGGGTGGAATAGTCTGAAAATAAATACATCATTGCAACACCTACAATCTACTGTAACATCTTGTATTCATAATGCTTTATTTATGACTGTACTGAACGTCCTTTTTATTTTGCCTCATTAACCTCATGACCCCACGCAAGACAGAAAATCAGAAAAGTGCAAATAATTCAGACGCTTATGATTAACAACACGTAACGTAACACGACGACAAGACCAGCAACCCAACAAATACACTTTAACAGTTCTCCATTTTCAACACCCTCCTCCACTCACCACCACCCACATCCCTGTCTCCTGAGGACTTTCCTACTCCTCCTACACTCGACACAACACTGGTTTCTCACTGAAGTTGACATATCGGAGCTCCTCCTTACCAGCCGACCCATTTCCTGACCCCTGGACCCATGTCATCAACACATACTCAATTCAAGGTAAAGGCTTGGGTAAATCCATAGCTCACGATGCTTGTGATGACTTGTGGGCGTTTGGCCTGAGAGTTCAGTCCATTTGCTGAAGTGTGAATGCTGTTTTTGTGCCTGATCCATGGTCCTCTTGAAAACGTTGGTCTGGAGCATCAGGTGTGGAAGCTATCCACTCTCAGCACTACTTGCAGAGTAATATGATTGGTGTAACTTGTCACATTACCTTCTGTTTCAAATTTCGCGATGATGGGGAAAAAGTTGTTATGGTCAGTCCTGGGGTTGCGGACTCAAGTATTCAGACCAAGGGTTTAAAACACCCTTAAAGCAGGACAGGGGATTCTTGGAGACAAGAGTCGGGAAGCTGTGCTCTAAACAGAGTGACTTGCTGGCTCCTAACCAGGCCAGCTTCAAGAGTGGCCACTCAATGTGTTCAGACTCCTGGTTCTGTAGTCAGTTCTTGTAGTGATGAAATTATGTGCACGTTCTTAGACAGTGAACTAAAAGGATCTTCTGGGCAGTCGTTCCAAGCTTGGCATCAAAAGAACTGTACCCAGATGGGTAACTACCTCTCTGGTTGGTCCTACATTGGATAATTACCACAATATCTTAAGGATCTATGCTGGGCATCCAATCTCACAGCTTCCTGTACAAGACAAGACATAGCTATACCTATGACTCATCATGGATTACAGCGTGCCTCACAGGCATTTCAACCTGGATGAAAACCCCCTCCCTTATTATTTAAGTATATGCCCCTATAGTAAGTAATTGCTGGCATACCTCAAGGATTTGTGCTTGGCCCTCTCTTCTTTTAATTGTTCACCAGCAAGGCATTAAACCTTACAGCTTCCTGTAGCATAGCTATGCTGTTGATACATTAATGATAGCTCTACCTCGGTCTCAACACATATCTCAGCATGCAACACAGGCATTTCAACCTGCAAGACAACCCCCTACCTCATTATTTAAGTATATGGTCCTACAGCGGGTAATTGTCGGCATACCTCAAAAGTCCTTGCTTGGCCCTTCTCATTGCACACCATCTGGGCATCCAATCTCACAGCTTCCTGTACTTCCTGATATGCTGAAATTACTTTAATGATAGCTCTACCTATACTCTGGATGATAACTCTGTCTCAGCATGTACCTCAGCAATCATGTTTCATGGGCATTTCAACCTGGATTGAACCCCCACCTCCAGTTGATCTTACTTTAATCTCTATGTCCATGTAACATTCATGGCTACTTGATTATGCAGGTTTAGTCTGTATAACAACGAACTACAAGGTAGAAAAATGCAACATACATTCTCTAAATGACCACAAATTGAATGTTTTTCTATAAATTGAATTTTGGCTGCACAGGTACGTAGTTACTAGTAGTGAACAACGTAATAGTGATGTTGCCAATGATCTCAATTTGAAGTCCTGCTTGTTATGTTGCCTGATAGAAATAGATTATTTGCAGTTTATCCTAAGATTCCTTTTTATATCTGCTGTTACAAACAGTGTGTTTCAGCACGGCGGACATGTCAAGTGGTCATAGACCACAAAAATAAGGTGACACATAAATATTCTTTTTTGATGTTCATTGCAGAGGATTCTAATCACAGGTTCCGATAATGAAATATGTATAAGCGATATTTTAACCTGCAATAACAGTAATTTATAGCCAAGGAAAACACCGAATGTCTTTCCTCTGCTTGTATCTCTGCTCATTTGCATTTGCAGAGTGTCCGATGCAATTTTTTCTTTCAAGCGAGATCCTATTTACGTATCACGTGATGCACCAAACTCTCCAATCCATCACCCTCCGGTTCCGCCTCTCAGCCTACTCCCCGCCCCGTTAGGCAGCCATTTTCCCTCGCATCCGCTCGACATGATGTATCTGCTGTCTCTGCTCGCTTAATGAAAAAAGAGCTACCTGTCTTTTGGAATGCATGCTGCTGGGCGTAATTAGATCACAACTCTGCTGCAGTTTAGCGGCTCCGCTTAAAGCCCGCCCTTTTTTTCCAGGCGTGAGGAATAAGTTCCTCCTTTTATTTCGTCCATTACCGCTATTTATTTGGGGGGGAAAACGCTCTTCAAAGCAAGGAGGCCTTAGAAGTGGAGAGATGAGGAGGAAAAAGCAGGTTATCCCATTTTCCCTGACAGAACGCGTGTTAATACAAATCTAAATAAAGTAACAGCGGAGGGAGATCTAATGGGTTTCAGAGGGATATTGTGTTTATTCTGAGCACGGAGCAAGGCGAGGCCCCAGAGAGGAACAGGTAAGGGATGGTCCGAGACAGAGACAGATGGATGGAGGAAATGAGACCGAAGCTGCAGATCCGAGTCAGTCGGTGCAGGAGCTGGAGAATCTGCATGCATGCAGGCCGCTTTTAATGCGCTGCATTGTGGGGGAACCACGTGAGGGATTACTGTGTGCCGGATTCATCAATTTGCACAGAGGGAAAACAAAAAAAAAAATAGACAGACTAATACATTATGGTGTCAGACATCAAAGATGCTATGCATAATATCACGGGAAAGGATAAGACGGATGATTATGCGCTGAATCATATGATTCAGGAAAAAAATTAATTATTCATAATTACGCCACCTGAGCCATAACTGTTTTCCAATTTTTTAAAAAATGTTTATGTATGTAGTCTATTCTATAAAATTATATACAGTATTATCAGTCCTGTTTCTGCAGGATTCCATGATTGGGGTGCAATTTAGTTTTAAAAAAGTCTTAAAAATGAAAAATAAAACATTTCAATAAAACATGTGTATTACCAAATGCATGTTAAAACATCTCAGGGAACAATCTCACAAACTTTTTTTAACTGATAATTGCTTCACTTTGCTTTTAAATGAGTAACAAGGTTGAGCTTTTTAGCATGGAATTAGCAAACACAGAAAGTGAAGTTAACTAGCGTGCTAATGGCATGAGTTGATGGCGTGATAACTTGTTAGTTAGCATGACAATTTTATCTTTCTTGTAGCTCTACCAGTCATTAAAAGCTCTTCAATTCTTACCTGGCTGTGATGGCGTAACAGAAAATGAGCTATTTATGCTAAAGATGTCGTTCGTGTATTTGTAATGCGCTCCTGTTCCAAAATAAAAGTTGTTTAACGTGGCTTCACGTCGTTGTCTTTGGACTTAACCATCAATTTAACACATTATGTGTGTCACAGTAACTGTAATAATGAATACACAAATGCTCAACACTGACACATTTTTCTTTTAGGAATAATCTTGGTGTAGAAACCCATGACTAGTCTCTCGTTCAAGACTCGTTAATTCTACTTTTGCTAAAAGGGTTAAAGAGCTAAAACTCTTCAGATTGGTTCGATGAAACGCCATCGACACGAGGCCCAGGCAAATTTCACTTCTCTAAGGTCCTGGAATGAAATCAATAAACTTTTCCAGCACAATATAGTGGAATCAAATTACAAAGATTTCAATATCCATCTGTAGATCATTAAAAAAACATGTAAAACAAGGATCTGCCACAAAAAAAAAAGTGAGGGAAAAAAAAATTAGCATTCAGAAAAAGATCTAGATTCCATTTGTTATCTGTTCGGATGCATCATTCATCATGCGGGGGCTTCGGAAAAAAAGCGTGCGCCGTGCTTAAGTCTGCACTTCTCCTGCTACAATCTTATTATGCCAAATAAATTCAGAAAACACTAAGGCAATATTATTAATCTCATGGAATCATGTTGCAGATTTTTGGGGGGATATTTCCGCTCCGCTACCGGGCGTCATGCAGTATTAATGAGGCCGTATATGTAATAGTCACCACATTAGTGCATTCAGTGCAGAAAATTACAAGAATACATTTGTATAAGTAGCTTCTGTTCTTTAAAGAAGACTCGTGTCTGAGCTAGAGACAAAGTTTTGACTTTGTAGGGGAAGAAACTCGGAATGCAGCGAGGGAAATAAAGCAAAATCACACATTCCAGCCGAGTGAATATGCAGAATACATTACATCTGCGAGTACGCAGTTATATGAGGACATCACTGTTCTTTTTCTATTCTGACTAATATTAAAGGCAGCTGCTTGTGCTCCTTTCAAATAATCATTTAACCGACATAACAGAAATGTCACGTATGCAGAAATATGCAGAAAATCGGCACTTGAAGCTGTACTGATTTGGTGCTAAGATGTAGCCACATAAAACCTACATAAAATACCTAAATAATTTTTTTTTAATAAGAAAATTTTAATTTTCTGATTTGTTTTGTTTTCTAATTTCATCATGACTATACACACATGGTTATTAAAAAAAATGTTGCAACACAATACATCTACTCGCTCCATTCATTTGTATATATATATATTTTTTTGAATCCATTATAATCATTTTAATTAAGTTTAAAGTATTTTTACCTTCTTTAGAAACATTAGCTAGCTAAACACAGCAGGACTACTGGCTAAGTGTGCTAATTTAGCTAATGTTATCTCATTGATCGTTGGTAGATATTTAGCTAGTATTAAGCTAAAGCATGTACTGAAACCTTTAAGATTAGCCTGCTATGTTGTTTAGCTATTCAGCTAGCTACAGTTAAGCGAACGTATCGTGTAGCGGTAGGCAAGTTTGCTAGCTCTCACAAACCGAGCTACATGGTGCTGAATGAAGTGCGAAAACCCTCAAAAAATAAAACGATAAATAAACAAATAATGGTTGTGTAGTTGAATAATGAAATTTGGTGACGTTCTTTTTTTAGAAAGTTGAATCTGATTTTAGACCGAATGTCCGTCTCGCAAGGTACAAGTGATAAAATATCCGTGCTGTTGCCATTGTTGCAAATTTCTGACAACAACGAGCGTGACACACCAAATGACGACAGAAAAACAAAAATTATAATAAGGAAAATCTTCCTGCTAAAAAGAAAATTTAAGAGTTAAGCCTCATGCGAGCTTGAACTCCCTCTGACCGCTTTTTTTCCCCTCGCAGGCTGATACTGTCTCCCACAATATTGTCTGTCTTTTATTTCAGCATGGCTGAATGTTGCTGTTTCTGCCCTTGTCCGCTGTTATTGCCAATACCTTAGGTGGGCTTAATCTGTACAGGAGATGGACACGTTGTGGATTGTTCCTGTTGCGTGTGGGAGGGATGAAATCTCTGCCCGGGTAAGAGCTGGCATCTAATCAATGTTGGATCTCAGAGCGGACATGCTCAAAAGGTTGTATCCTCCTGTAAAATTGGTAAATTAATAAATATTTGATAATCCTGCTCAGCCAGGACCGTGTGAGCTGGAGAAAGCAGTGGGAAGACGACAGGCTGAGATCCACTCGGTGAGGAGACACAGTGGGAGAAGGTGGAGGAGAAGCAAGGACGTTAACCAGCGCACAGTTTCTGTATCAGTGTAATGATGTTTCAGCTAACTAACATGTACAAGAAGGTTGGAAACGGATTTAAACTGGATTTAAAAACCAATGCTAAATGCCTCTGTGCCATGCTGTTATAGGAAAATAATCAACAACGAAGCAGTGTGATGAAGAGGAGTCACTGTTACCACCCCGAAGCCTTTTCATACAACATGATTCTTTCATTTTTTCCACGTGATACATTCATGATTCATTTATTTTCACATGTGATTCACAATTCATTTATATTCATGTGGGTTTTTTTATGATTCATTTCTCATGTATGAGGTTTGTCATGTGATTCATTTATTTTTTAAGCGTGATTCTTTCATTATTCATTTATTTTCACATGTAATTGTCTAATGATTCGTTTATTTTCACGATTGTTTCACGCTTAATGTATTTCACATATTTCACATATGATTCTTTCATGATTCATTTATTTCACGATTCTTTCACGATTAATTTATTTTCACGTGATTGTCTAACGATTCATTTATTTTCACGATTGTCTCACGATTCATTTATTTCACATGATTCTTTCATGATTCATTTATTTTCACGTGATTGTCTCACGATTCATTTATTTCACATATGATTCTTTCACGATTCATTTATTTCACGATTCTTTCACGATTCATTTATTTTCACATGTGATTGTCTCACGATTCATTTATTTCACATATGATTCTTTCACGATTCTTGCACGATTTATTTATTTTCACGTGATTACCTAATGATTCATTTGTTTTCACATGATTGTCTCACGATTCATTTATTTCACATATGATTCTTTCACGATTCATTTATTTTCACACGTGATTATCTAATGATTCATTTGTTTTCACATGATTGTCTCATGATTCATTTACATCACACGATTCTTTCACGATTCATTTATTTTCACACATGATTCTTTCACGATTCATTTAGCATACTTTTAGGAAAATAAAAGGATATTTGGTTTGTTGCATTGTGGGAACCCTTAACGGTTCAACATAAAACCCTGCAACAGTATTTACGTATTACAAGTACCTATGAAAGGAATAAAACACTAACTGTGTTGTGCTGTTATAGGAAATGAATCAACAATGAAGCAGTATGATGAAGAGGAGTCACTGTTACCCCAGCGATGTGGTTTTTTTTTTTTCATCTTATACCACAGCAATTTCCCTATGAATGCATTTTTGACTTAAAGAACATTGTCATACTTTTTATCCAATTATAGCTACATTTCATTTTCCACAGAACAAGCTGGTTCCTGTTATTATTTACCTCATAGCAGATATAAAGAGTCGTTCCCTCACCAGCCTCTCTTTTTTCTCTAAGACAAAAAAAAGTAAAGTCCTGAGTTGAAGATGCTGGATTACCTCTGACACTGGAGACTCCTTCCATAAATATTCAATAAAAGTTTCCTTAAAGAAAATGTCACCCTATCAACGTTTTATGGTTTTTTTGGGGTTTTTAATATGTTTTTATGTACAGCCATACAAGTCCCTGCGAATGAGCTGTTACTATAGAAACAATAGGACCTGTTCATAGCAGCGTGGCAGATGGCGAAGAACAGCCAAGCGTAACAGCATCTGGAAATCGGTGTACACCGCAATCATCGCGCCCCGCTCAAACACCTCGATCGAGCTCGCGAGGAACCAGCCGCGGCCTGTTCCCATCACACGCTTCCTATACTTTCTCCACGTCGACTACCTGTCTCTTTTACGTTTGCAAAAAGCACTTGACATGCGAGGTGACTTTCAAAGACTTTCCAAGTGCACGTCTCAACTGCTCAGTGCCTCCCTCGGCCGGGGAGAAGGAACGGATGGAGAGAAGAACGAAAAGTGGAGGTTCAGCAAATATTCCACCAGCACAAAAGACTGGACTGGATAGTCGCAACAGCATTGGCCAATGCTCCAGGCGCAAGAGTAACAGCCAATCAGGAAACAGCGTGCAGGTCAGTGCGCGTGGAGATCGAGATCGGCGCGGATATTGGCCTCTGGGTGTGACTTTGGCTCTGGAATATCCGCAGCTCTCCACAGAAGTAACTGAAACTAGCAATCCAGCGGAGCAACATCCATTATGTAAAGAGAGGCATAGAGAGAGAGAGAGAGAGAGAGAGGTGCCTTTGCTGGAACATTATGGAGAGGTGTCTATCTGGGAGGGAAAAAAATAAAAGCTCTGACAATGACGGAGTGGCGACATGAGAACGTGTGGCAGCTCTGACAGTTCGGCTGACTGCTGTGCACTCTCGCGCTATGTAAAGTCTCCTCAGAAAACGTCCGCGTAAACGCCCAATGAGAGCGTGCGACCGTTTTTTTTTTATCCGTTCTTTATCGTGCATGCGTTTTTATTGCCTTACATGATTTTTTTTCACAGCTCTTTTATTTTCACGTGATTCTTTCACCATTTATTTTAGAACATTCCTTTTTTCATACGATTCGTTTCTTTCCACATGTGATTCTTTCTCGATTCTATTTTTTGCGATTCTTTCACGATAGGTTTTTATCACCAGGTGACTTTTTTCACGTGATTCGTTCCTTGCGTGTGATCCCCCCCCCCCCCCCCAGACAATTCATTTATTTCACGTGTGGTTCTTTCATGATACATTTTTTTACCTGCGATTTTCTCCATGATTCCAATATTTTCACGTGATCCGTTCACAGTTCATTTATTTCACGTGTGATTCTTTGACGATTTATTTTTTTACACCGATTTTTTCCACGATTGATTTATGGTCTAATTTGACTCTTACATGATCCTTTGTGTGTGTTTTTTCACGATTCATTTCTTTCCACACGTGATTCTTACACAATTCTTTTTTTTTTTTACGTGCAATTCCTTCACACAGTTCATTTATCATAACATGATATTTTCATGATCCTTTTTTTACGAAATCATTTTTTTCACCTTCTTCGCAATTTCATTCAGAATTTATTTTCACGTGATGATTTTTCACATGTAGTGCAGTTATTTTTATCTTCCCATGCGATTTTTACACACACACAGTTCATTTATTTTCAGTCATTTCCCAGAAGCACACGTACATGCTCTGTTTCATGCTGTTATAGAAAAAAAATAATCAACAACGAGGTGATGTGATGAAGTGGAGAAAATGATTTAAAAAAATAAATAAATAAATCAACACTTTCTGATCGATCAGAATCCAGAATTCGACAGAGCTGTGGTATAAAGTTCTGATATTATATCTAAACTACTTCTGATGCTGATTTTTTTTTTTTCCTCTTTTTTTTTCTGTAGCTGAAAGAGAATGCTTAATGCCTAATCAGGCTTAATTCAAAGCTTCAGCATTGGCAGGAGCTCTGAGAGAGGACACGGCCACACGGCTTCACCCTTTGATCACCGGACAAGCGTCCACCATCTCTCCTGTCACCAACCCCTGGACACGGCCACTTGGCAGACATCTGCCTGTTAGAGCACAGCCCCGGGTCATGAGCGTACGAGTGTAAACCGCTAACAAACCACATGGCATCGAACCCGGAGGATCCTGACTTCCTCCCATCCCCCTCGCTGCCTGAAGGAAAAAAAAAAAAAAAAAAAAAAAAAAAAGATTCCGTCTCATTTTATCCGTTTTGTTTCCCGGGCCCTGCGTTCAGGTTCAGAGGTGTCCCCGCTTTCATCACTCGGAACTCGCAAACCAGACATTGCATTTCACGCTTGTTAGCTTGACCTTTCGGATTCGCTTGCGGCTAAAGAGCTAGCAGTCATGGAAATCGAGAAATACCAATAGAACCTTTAATGCTTGTGTCATAACCCTCGAGTTACATTTCTCTGACCTTCCATTTCTGGGGTGTGTGTTGTTCAAGAATATATAAAAGTGCGATCCGTTTCGCAAAGCAAGCCCCTACTTATTTATATTTACAGGTCGGAAATCTGAGACGCTGAAACTGCAGAGATGATGCAGTGAAAATGGAACCGTTCAATGTTTTAATGGCGAAAAAGGAGCACAGATGGGCATGCTCAGACTGATGAGGTGGAATGGTGGAATACTAAGCATCACACCAAAATGTGCTCTGCGCTTTATCGTCCAAGCAAACGTAAGCAAAGGTGTACGCTTTGACTGATTCATGTGGCGTATAAAACATTTATGAAAGCCCCTACATCAGTGTCACGGGGACGAGCAGGAAGCGCTGAACTCCCGCAAGCCGTTATAATGGTAGCCATTCCGCCGTGAGAGGGAGTTAACCTCTGCTGACAGCAACCGTTCAGGGTTTTTCTTCTTCTCCCCCCCCCCCCCCCCTTTCATTATTAATGGAGGAAATGGCGTAATGTCAGGATCGGCCATATGTACTTGAAAATGAACAGAGTGGCGTGTTCAGAATGGCGCACGCCATACTCTGATAAGGTTAATAGTGACGTTTCGGTGAGTATCACGGAATGTGCGCTTTCTTGACACGAGTTCTGTACTGACATATACAGTAGGTGATGCTATCATTATAAATTTGTGCAAATATTCGTTTCAAGCGTTGCTGTGAAGATGTTGAGTATCAGAGGAATTCGGTTATACTTTTATAACCTGGTCTTGATGAGCATGCGCTCGTTTTACTAAGTTATCGTTTCTACGTTTTTTTTTCTTTTTCATAACAGCTCAGAACAATTGTAATGATTGTTTAAGTTTTCTGCGAGGATAAATTTATTTAACATCTACAGAAGGAGTCTCCAGTGTCAACGCTTTGTAACAGTCAAGCTATGTTTTGTTTGGTTTTTTTTTTTTTTTTTTCCGTCTTAGTAATCTCAAAAGAAAGAAAAAGGTGAGACTAATGAGGGAATGACATAACAGTTTTGGTGATCCGGCTTTCTTTGTTCTTTGTTGATTCGGTTGTAAGTTTGGTGTCATTGGTTTTGTTGGTTAATGTTGATAAATAATCAATCTGCTGCCAATTTTTAACCTCCTGGCAGAGGCAACCTAGGTATTTAGATGGAAAAGTGTCAAATTCATGATGTCATAGTTTGTGAAATGTGAAAAAAAAATACTTCATTTTTCTATACAGGAGTCATTTTTTTTTTATATGTAGTAAATTAACTTTTTTTTTTTTTTGCATTTCTTCTAAATATTTTTTTATGGCAAAAAATTTTAAGACAGATAATAAGACAGAAAATACTGTCTTGCAAAAAAAAAAAAAAAAAAAAAAAAGGTCGTGCTGACGAGAGTAGCTTTTGTCAGGATGAATATTAGTCATTTCTCTAATAGTAAAAACCTTAAACATTCATTTAACGCAATCAGTTTCACTGATTCTCTGAAAGGGTGCCAATAATTCTGGAGCTGACTGTTTAACGCTGCTATAACATAACCGACAACAGTGATCTTGTTTCGCGAAAAAAAAAGATTCTCAACACGAAATGTAACTATAAATGGATAAAAAGTGTCTCTTTTTTTTTTTAATAAAATACTTGTAATCGTTGGTATTAGATGCTGTTTGTGTAAGACGAATAAAACATTTCAGGATGAAAATAATCGACTTCGGAGCGGTAACCGTAACTCCGCTCCATCGCTCCGCTTCGTCTTCGATTTATTTCCTACACCAGCATGACACAGAGTGGTTTATTCCTTGTGTATCGGTATATAAAGAGGTTTTGGTGTGAGGGTTTTTTTTTTTTTTTTTAAAAAAAAGCCGAGCATTCGCAGTTATGTCTCCAGGTTACTTTCTTCCACACTAATGTTCGATTCGAGTCAGTTCCAAAAAGCCGGGCGTGTCGTAAATCACGACGCTTTTGAAGGTATTATCGGGGCTGGTTAAGAGGAAGTAAATTGAGTTTGCCGGTCATTTCCGAGGCTGTTGTACACTTTGTCTTACCAGCTATCTTGTTTAGGACTCATTCTACAGTATTGCTGTCAGCAAGCTTCAGCCCGCCACCACTGCGCCTCTTTCCTCAGGCATTTTTGCCTGGTTTGGCATATGGCGTCATGTTTTTTGACACTGTTTTCTTCAAATATTTGCAGTTTCTGCACCTGACACCCACCTAGAATTTGGACGGCAGCTCTAAGAAGCTCAGGTTGCATTAGAAATTGGTCGAGGAAAGTGCTGATGCCATAAACAGGAGCTAGTGATTATTACAAACATTAATAAGAATTGGATATGCGCATACATTTCTCTCTTTTCGAAGACGAGACGCGTTGTTTGGCGCGCAGATCGTTATAGATAAGCGCAAATGTTACAGGACATCAGCCCACATTTACGTGTCTGTCATTTCATTACAGTGAGGAAGTAAAACATATTAAAGAAGAGATGCAAATTTAATTCAAGTGCCAAAAGATGAAAAAAAAACCAAAAAACAAACAACTTGCAATAATGCTGTAAATGAATCTCTGTAGCTTGGAATAACGGATGGTACCGAGTTTACAATCACGTTTTCTTGCTACAGTCTCCAGCTACAGTCAACGCCAGAATTATTGACACCCTTCTTCAGGGAAAAATAACTCATGCAATGCGTGATATTTTGATATTAAACATACGCGGCCACATATTGTTTATTATAATGTATATGACGATACGATATCGATATTGTTATAAATTATATCACAATACTTTTTTTTTTCTGAGATATCGTGGATGTTATGATATCTATTGATTATTAAAATGGTAAAATGCTTAAAAACGTGACAGATTTTAATTCTCTTATATTTTTATATATATTTATAAACACACACACACATATATATATATATATTTATATGTTTATAACTAAAAATGCTATTAATAAAGTAGCATCTGGTGTTGTTTCTTGTCAACATTTCTTTGTTGACTTGGATGTATGTTTGCTGTCATTGTTATATAGTTAAATAATCTACTGCCAATTCTTAACCTCCTGGTAGAGGCAACTGAGGTTTGGGATGAAAATATTGTGGAACGTAGCAGAATTTATGATGTCGTGGTTTGTGGAAACTATATTTTTAGGCACGGCAAAAGCTTTACTGCATATGTTTTTGAGAGTCATTATCTAGTGATATCAGTCATTTGTCTAGTTGTGAAAAATGTGTTTAACGTTCATTTAATGCAGTCAACTTCACCGAATCTCTTACAGGGTGCCAATAATTCTGGAGTTGACGGCAAATAATGAATCTATCATGTGAATTCACTGTGTGTCAAAATCCACTGTCAGAATCTCTTGCTGCGTGATACTCAGCTTTTATTTTAACTTGTATATAATCAGGTCCAAAAATATTGGCACCCATAGCATACCTTTAAATAAAATTAAACAGTGCCATTATAAAATGAAAAAAAAAAAAAAACCAAACAATTAGCTCAAATTAAATTCTTATTTACAGCCTAAAACATTATTTGTAGTTAACAATATTGGCCATAAATAACATTTGTGCAGTAAATAAATTAATCCATAAATTACAATCAATTACAGCTATTAAGTCACTGCCATGATTTTTTTTTTTTCATTCACAGCCATTTTAATACGCTGCTTTGTCAGAGAGGCAAATTTTGACAGATGAAAGGTGCCAAATGTCGGCTGTTCTTCACAAATACGAAGCTAGTTGGCACAAAAAAATAGGGAAAAGTTCCATATAATATAATTACATATGACTGGGACGGTATTAAAAGTCTAAAACTAATATTACAGTTGCTGAACTACTGTTCCACACACACACAGGCGCACTCAGACAAATAACGACATGTGTTGCAATCTTATGAAATACTTGCATAATCACTGTTACACTGCTATTCAAAGGAGGAGGAAAAAGGATATATATTTTTTAACAGGGAAAAAATAACATGTTTTAGGCATTACTTCTAATATCAGAGCAAAGAGGATTCATCAAAGTAAAAATAAATAAATTCATTTAAAAAAAAACAAAAAAACAAACTCTAGAAACTTTTAAAAAGCCGAGCTATTTTCTGAATTACATTACACGCAAAAGCAACAGCGAAAGAAAGCTGATTTGACAGGAAGTGAATATTCTACTTGTTTTGGATTTTTCATTAAGTAAAGTGGAAAGAATTCAGTTCCAGTTCCAGTGCCAAATCATACAAAACCTATTTCCTATGGACCCTGCATTCATAATGTGTTATAATGCTTAAAATAAACATGTATAACCACTCATAAGTATTTATCCTTACATGCTAGAGGCTTCATAATGCATCAATACTATGTCTTCATAATGTCAGGTTTCATAATGCATTATAATACCGTTTGTGTGTAATACAGTGTGGACTCAATGTTGTACTGTTATAATGCACTATAATGCCTGTATAACTGGTCCTACATGCTTAACATGCTTTATACAGCATGACCATATGCCTTCATA
>CM075015.1:21862125-21876729 GCA_037576675.1 Pangasius sanitwongsei | reverse complement strand
ATAATGCACTATAATGCCTGTATAACTGGTCCTACATGCTTAACATGCTTTATACAGCATGACCATATGCCTTCATAATGTCAGGTTTCATAATGCATTATAATATCGTTTGTGTGTAATACAGTGTGGACTCAATGTTGTACTGTTATAATGCACTATAATGCCTGTATAACTGGTCCTACATGCTTAACATGCTTTATACAGCATGACCATATGCCTTCATATTGCCAGGTTACATAATGTATTATAATATCTGTTCATAAGAACAGTGCAGACTCATTGTAAAAATGTTGTAATGCACTATAACACCTATAGAATTGCTCATAATTAAGCGAGCCTATATGTCTCCATAATGTCAGGTTGCATAATACATTACAATGTCTGTTTAAAAGACTGCACTATGACACCTGTGTAATTGTTTCTAAGGAGATATATCTACACGCGTAACCATCATAATGTCAGATTACATGACGCATGGTTATAACTGTTCATAAGAACAATGCAGACTCGTTGTAGTACAGTTGTAATGCTTCATAAGGTATTATTTCATTTTTATTCAAAAGCCATTTGCATGGCTCCGTATCATGTTTTATAATTTTCTAACAACTTGACATAGCAAAGGTGTCTGTTATAATGCATTATAACACGCAGTACAGTTACTACAGTACAGAGCCCGTGCTTTTTTGTAATAGTTGTCAAATTGATGTAGTGTAAGGGGAATAAAACACTTCAGGATGTGTTGTTACGGGAAAATGATCAACGTCGGGGTGTTAACGGGAACTCCGCTTCATCACGCCACGCTGCCGTTGTTTTATTCCTTACTTATAATGCATTATGAATGCAGTACTGCAATACTGACGATTGTGACGCTATGCAGTTTAAAATGCTTTCAAATTGTCGATCAGTTGAACAAAAACAACAAATCCATCCCAAGCTTTTTAGATTTCTAATTTTCATGGCCCGTGGTGTAACCTTTGAATCTGCTTCGTTTTAAAAGGTTATCAGAGGGGAAGAGGAATAAAAGAGAAAAAAAGCGACTTTTATACAGCTAATGAGATGGAGCTAATGGCCTAATGGCGGCCGCTGAGGCCCGTGCGGTTGTTTTTAAAATGAAAAATAAATGAGAATCCCTACATATATGGAAGCGAGTCGACGTAATGAGTCTCTGAAATGCTTTTTCAGGCATATCTTCCCTATAATTTGAGCCTCATGCAGCAGCATTAAAATCATTCATCATTTTTTTTTTTTTTTTTGCTGCTGCAACTTAAAGAGCAACACAAAGCAAATGATACTGGAGCTTTGCCCGGATAGATTTTTTTTTTCCTGAATTGGGATGGTGGGGGTTGCATTAGCAGCTTCCATATTCATAAAACAAATGATTTGTTTGCACATCGAAATGTTTTTTTTTTTCTTTCAGTGCAGCATTTATCATCAGAAATGTGCATTAGGGCTAACTCTTGCTGTGTTTTTTTAAAAAAATTTATTTATTTATTTATTTTTTTGGATTATTATTATTATTGTTAAAAAGGAAGCATAAATCTGTCACAAATCTCTCGGTGACGTAATCCTGGAACGTGTAACCGAGAGCCGTTTTCCTAGAACGAAGTGCTGCATCTGCGAGCACAAGAGCTGCAATCTTTCTATCTGTAACACCAAGATATGCGACGGAAGATAAGCAACGAATTCCGAACGCACTTGATATTCCGGCACCGTGACTGTCAGTCTTCTCCACAGAGGGATCGATAAATGACCGGGAGGAAAAAGGAAAACTTTACCCCAGGCTAGTGAATAATCAATACCTCGCTAGGTCTGCCTAATTAAACTGCCACATTAATATATCTTCCGGTGAAATGTACCAAAATAAAACGGGAAAGCCTTCTGGCTGAAAATACGCTCCACAAACTGTAGTATTCCTTCGGAAATATGGACGTGGGATTGGGATCAGGTGGGACGCTTTGCACATCTGCAGCCAGCTGACATCGAGCCAATTTATTCGCGGCGCATCGGATTTCCGTTCACTTTATTAATCCCAGTGTGTGTTGTTTTGGAATGAAATAACATAGAAACGCTGTGTTACATATTTCAGGGTTCTAAAAAAATGATTTAGACAGTTTTAGTATTATCAATAAATCACTCTGTGTCATGCTGTAACAGGAAAATAATCAACAACGGGTTGGTGTGGTGAAACACTATTACCACCTCCAGTTTATTTTCCTATAACAGCACGTAAAGAACTTCTTTTGTTCTTCTTACACCACAGCAGTTTGCCAATGATTCCAAATTTTTAGTAATTAAAACAACATCACAGTGTACTTTTTTTTTTTATCCGTTTATAGTAATGTTTCATGTTATGGATCGTCTACAGGACAAGATATTTCCACAAATCCTTTCTTGTTAAAAACACGTCGTCTGTCATGTTAAACGTGAGAAACTACGAAGCGTAAACTCCGTAATGGAAAAGTTTACACACTGACACTGGAGACTCCTTCCTTAATGTTCACGTTATTAATCCCATTGTGTGTCTTTGATGCGAGATGGGGACGCTAAATTCGTGGAAATGATTCATTTTTTTTTCGGTGTTATTTTAGCCGACGACGTGCTCAAATTAAGACTTTCTCGAGAGGGTCACGCTAAAAAGAAACAAAAAAAAGCCCCCAAAAACAAACAACTTGTTTTCGCAGCATTTAGAGAAAAAGTGGGCACTTTGCCTGCTAGTTTTGCTGATTCGTGTTTTGTAAAGTTGTTCCCTGCTTTAATTAGCCTCGCCTGTGCGCTGCAGGTGTGGTTCGCTTCGGCGCTATTGTCAGGTGTATTGACAGGTGTGATTTAACGATGCTTCCTTTAAAAATACTGCAAAACGAACAGACAAACCTTGGTGTTAGTGTAGTCTGAGAGCATCATTGCGTCGCTGCATTAAAAATGGACCTCGGAGTGCTTCTGAAGCTCTACTTTCTGTAAAAAAAAATCATATAACACTGAATTCTGAATCCCATTTCGCATTTGTTTTCATGCATGTCCAACCCTCCCAGTGGCTTCAGATTGGGAACGTGGCTTTTTGGCCTGGGATTAACATAGAAGAAGAAAGCATTAATATATGATTTATTGATGAGGCCACAATACGCGGCTCAAGTGGACCGGAGCGTGGTGAAATCCTTCCAAACTCCCTTACGTCGGCAATATGCACTCGCCACCATGTCTTCATTTGCACACTTCATACATACTAATATGGCTCCTATTTTCTCCTGCAGCCTAGTTTATGTCAGCGGACAGAGAGCGGGGGGAAAAAAAAAAGCGCGAGGCCAGCTGAATTGGTAACAAGCGCTGGGAAATGGAGATCTCCAGGGAGAGATACTGAACAGGGGGAGTGCGCTTCAGCAAACCCCCTTAATGCAAAGGGCTTCTGACGAGACAAACCCATCAAACTGTTCTGCCGGAGACGTGGATTTTAGAGCCTGAAAAGCCCGCAGCATGAGCTTGTATTATACCGAAGCATGACAACAACGCACAAACACAGCATTACGCTTGTGCTCTAGAGTTTACTACAGAGGTCTGGGAGATCATTTGAGACAAGGCGATTTGGAGAGTACGAATTTTACATGCCAATATTATTTAAAAAAAATCTTCAACGCGATTCCTGATGCACTAAACATAACCATTGGACCGCCAATGGTGTTTAGACGCGCATATTTATCCATCCACCTATTTCCTAGGTGCCACCTCATCCTGTAATCTTTGAGTGATTGGCACAAAGATAGGTAGCTTATACGTAGCCCCGCCCCTGAATCACGTTTAAACACATGCACTGAAGTCAATGATTCATTGATTCATTGATCCTCAGTAAGCGCTTTCTCCTGGTCAGGGTCACTGTGGATCCGGAGTCTGTTAGCATACACACTTATTCACACCTACGAGTAGTTTAGAGTCAACAACCAATCACTTAGCGTGGTTTTGGGAGGCGGGAGGAAACCGGACAACCCTGAGGAAACCCGCAGAGACATGAAACTCCGAACAGACAGAAACCCGTTGAGAGCTCAGGATCGAACCAGGGATCAAGGTGTCGTCTACGTATACGATTGTAAACTGAACATAAACCGAATAGCTAAGTGCTTCCGTGATGGATCAAAATGAAAAGGTTTTGTTTTAATCAACTTTGCAGAGAAATAGTAATCCTGACGCCGGCTGTAGAAAAATTCAAGATGCGTCGACATGCAAAAAGGATCAGACCTTGGCAAAACCATTTGAAATCGAATCAAACTGTCTCATTCTATTCATTATTCTATTTATATTTATATATTATATTTATATGTAACTAAAAGACAAAATCACAGATTTTGCTCTAAACACCCCAGAACCATTTTCAGTCCTTGATTAACTTTAAAAAGGTCTATATGGAAGAAGCTCATAAGTGTCACAGCGGTGTATTATATAACTTTGACCAAAAAGAAATAATTTCAATATTAATGTTTAAAAAAAAAAACAGACAGATTTAGATATTAGAATTCGATATTAGGGAATTAGCGTAAGGATTAGTTTCATATTTTACTGTAACATCTCTGCTGACTCAGTTCAAACCTCACGTCGTGCTGATTTGCGTTATGCGCAGCTGTCCGCCTTTGTAACGTTTACTGAGATTAGCAGGACAAACTTTCGGATTGAATTGGATTTTGCCGAGACGGTTATCCTTGCGCTTGTCTACGCATGACGGAATATCATTAAAATCATTAAAATGCATGCTCGTCCGTGCCTTCATTTTCCGGAGGCTTAAGGAATTACGTGGCTCGCTGCTGCCAGTTTCTTCTTTGTTTTCTTTTCTTTCTTTTTTTTTTTTTTTTTTTTTTTTTTTAAATTATGCCATCGCTGCTTTTAGGGACAATGCTACTTAAAACGCTCTTCCTTCAGAATCCAATCTGATCTAATCAGTCGAAAGCGTCCTAAATTACATTCGACATCGCAGAGAAACACCGTCTTTGTGAAATCGCTTATGATAGTACAAAAATACGGGAGCTCGGAGTCATCGATCACAAGACTGCGATCCTAAATGAAGGGGGAAAAAAAAAAGTAATATGATATAAAATAATATAATATGATAATATAATATATAAGCAGTGCGGTTGATGCTGCTTGTAGGGAAGAAAAAAAAAACTCTCTAATGCAATTAGAGGCGGTGAAGATAAAAGGAAAACTTTCAGTCCATAAGCTTACACTTACGCATGACGATATGCCTATATCAGGAATAAAACACTCCGTGTTGTGCTCTTACAGGAAACTAATCACTGTAGCTACTGTAACCTCTTCAAGCTTGATTCGTTTCCCCTAACAGCATGCACAGAAGTGTCTTATTCCTCAAATCGCAAATCACTTTTTTCGACAACTGCATTCTTTAAAAGAGAATGACTCTATTTTTTTAATTGTACTTTTTATCCGTTTATAGTTACATTTGTGGGATGTGGAATAATTCATGTCTGAAATGCCTAATCAATGCATTATACTAAGATTTCATTGTAATATAATGTATGGACCTTCATCCATATAATAGGATCTTCACAGTCCTATTGTCTGAAAAAAAAAAAATAATAATAATAATAATAATAATTTTTTAAATTTTATAACATTTTAATATTTTAAGTTGCACCACTGGGCCAAAATTATAAAAATAGAATTCTTAAAAAAAAAAAAAATCTATTTAAAATTTGTTTTAAGACTGTAATATTTTTTATTTTTATATCCCTAAATTACAACCTTAATTTATAAAAAAAATATATATATACATTTAAAAAGAATTATTTAAAAATTTTAAAGACTAATACTTTAATTTGTATGCAGTTTCACCACTAGGCCGTAATAAAAATACAATTCTTTGAAAAATTCTGCTTTTATTTTATAAAATTGTTTAATTTGTGCACAGTTCCACCTCTAAGCCATAATCAAAAGTAGAATTCTTTATATATATATATATATATATATATATATATATATATATATATATATATATATATATATAATTTTTTTTTAAAGATATATACTGTGTGCAGATTACAGATTAAAGCTGCAGTTGATATTATAATATATGATATTATAATATTTAAAACAGAATAAATCTGATTTTTTTATTGATTTGTTTAACATTATAAATATATTATATCATTTATTTTTTAATCAGCATGCTTAGCGTTCTAGCAGAGAAATCAGAATTACACAATTTCCAACGTGGAAGACATCGTCGGTTCTCTTAGTGATGTCATCACACTAGATTCTCTCACTCCATTGGTTGGATCAAACCCTCGCCGCACTCTGGTGCCAAAAAAAACCCTCGTCTCCGGTCTTTCTCCTTTGTTGTGACCCGGCGGCCACTGAAATTAACGACCACGCTAATCCACGGCAGTTACCATTTAATATCAGTGATTAAGCAGTACAGTAAAAAGGCTGGGCGCTCACGGCCGTGCCAGGAAACGAGGAATGCGCGGTTTTAAAAAACGAGCGAAGGAACCGATCGTTTGAAATGTTAGCTTGGACTTTCAGTAATAGCATCAAGGGGATATTTCACCTTTTCACGGCTAACATGGTCGAGTCGTGTCTTTCAAAGCCCTAATTTCAGAGCAGGAGCGTGTGTATATGTGTGTATGTGTGTATGTGTGTACAAGTATGTGGCGTGTATGTGAGTGGGTGGTCATCTGATGCATTTAATTCTGGGATGAGTGGATTTTTTCATTTCATGCCTGATAGGATCAGGGAACTGGTGATGCCGGTGCCTGATCTTTTCCAGGCAAACACCAATCAATTTCCATTAATAGACGGCGGTGTAGGTACAATTACACGACTGATGAGAGCGATATCCCTGCCGAGAGGGTCATTTGGTCCAGCGGATTGATCCCGCCTAGTCTGTTTGCGCAGTAGTCACCAATTTAGTGGCCTTTCTTTACGGATAAATAGGACGGAGGAAGTACATTGATAATGCATCCACCACCATAATTTGCTAATTATTGCTTTTTTTTTTTTTAAATTTATTACATAATGACACATGCAATGTTGTGGAAGTTACTTCCTGTTCTTTCAGGAAGTCCTTTTCTTTCAGAAATGGTAAAGATTTGTGGTATGATTTCCTGATAACCTCTCGGAACACTCAGCATATCAGTCACAACTGCGAACACGCTCAAATCATGTTATAATGCATTCAGAAAGCATTGTTATAACTGTTTATGCAAATGGATAACATTTCATACCTGACAGTATTGCACACTACGAGCTGTTACTTTGTTGATTTCAACACCGGTGCACCTGCTCTTCCTCCAAGCAGCCAATCAGGTGGCAGCAGCACAATGCCTTAAAACATCATGTTAGATACAGATCAAGAGCTTCGGGGTATTTTAGAAAGCGATTTGCTAGGACTCACGCACAGCAGCCTCTAGAGTTGACACAGAATGGTGCGAAAAACAAAACAACATCCGGTTCTGCCGGTGTAAATGACTTGCGCATGAGAGAGGTCAGAGGAGAATGGTTCGAGCTGATTGGAAGGCTACGGTAACTCAAATAACCACCCTATACAACCGTGATGAGCAGAAAAGCATCTCGACGATGTCAAACCAGGAATCTGACGCTACAGTGGGCACAGGAACACCCAAAATGGACAGCTGAAGATTGCATAAAGAGCAGGTGATGTGTTGTTTGTTTGTTTTCTTGTTTACAGCTTTACTTCGAAGGAACCAACAGCGATGGACACAACATTAATGACATCTCTGTTTGCATCGCTAGTTGTTGTTAACATAAAAATGTAATGATATGTTATAAACACTTCTTCCAATGCATTCGGTTAACAATTTATGAATGCATTATAAACACTGTGATTAAACGGTAAATCCTTTTCAGCAATTTAAAAAAAAAAAAAAGCGTGTAACATCTTAAGAATGCATAACAGCGTGTTATGAATGCATTCATAAGTCTGTTTATAACACATTATGTCAATACTGAAGAAATTCTACCCCAGTTTATAAGTGCTTGGTTTCTTTGGTAATAGTCTTATAACATGTTATGAGCACTACTAATAATTCATCATGTTAATACATGCAGTTTCATAAATATTTGTACCAATGTGTATAGTACCTTATGGATGCTTCATAACATGATATGAATGTGTTCACTGCTTACAATGCATTCAGTTAACAATTTATGAATGCATTATAAACACTGCCATAAACTTTAATATTTTGTCATGTATACATTTATAACTGTGTAGTTCTTCACTTCGTACAATGTCTTAAGAATGCATTATAACATGTTATGAATGTATTCAAAGGGCATTACACATATGGCCTTCATAGACAGTGTTACCATTTATTTTTCTATAAATGAATTCCAGGTAACACTTTAATAAATAAATACGTATAAAGATCTATGAATACGTTCATTACTTGTATTATAATGCATTCATAGGGCTTTATTCACATTGTTATAATTATTCATGAAAAGGCGTTACAGTTTATATCAATGTTTATAACGCATTTTATAAATCATAACAGAATGCATTATAAGCACTGTTCATGACACATTATAGCAATATTGACGAAACTCTGCCCCAGTTTATAAGCGCTTGGTTTCTTTGGTAAATGTGCTATAATCTGTTATAAGCACTACTTATAACTCATCATGCTAACAGTTAATAATGCATAATAAATATCGCTGTGAAGTGTAATGTATTTTCATGAGTATTTATAACAATGTGTGTAATATCCTATGAAGGCTTTATAATGACATGAATATAATTTCATAGCTGATTATGAATATGAATACGACCGTCATAGAAAGTGCTACCTTAAAAACCAAGTATAATGCAATATAATGCACGACCACGACTTATAATGCATTACGATAACAATTCATAATGCATAGCTATAACGAGTTGTGCATTTTCAGGACTAAATAGACAACTAAGATGGTCAGATGAACTATGGAGATAAACAAGGTCTCTGTTTAACACCTACACACTTGACCAAAGTGCATCTATTTTAAACTTAGTGAACGAGAAGTGCTTGTTTCAGAGTGCACGCGCACACACACACACGCGCGCGCGCGCACACACACACACACACACACACACACACACACACACACACACACACACACACACACTTCCCCATTTTCTGCATGAGATATTATGCAAAATGCACAAGAATACAAAAAAAAAGGCACCAGAGCGCCTAGCATAGTGGAATGCGAGACAGCGAGAAATGATAGCAGGCAGTCTGTTAAGGTGGTTCTCCATTACCGCACTGAAGACGGGGGAGTTATACAATCCTCTCCCCACAATAGGCTGAGAAGCCGCCCGGCTAAATAGCGAGCGAGATAGCGTAAAGGAGAGAAAATATCTGGTAATTGATTAGAGGCGCGGCAAGCGAGCCTTCATTTGGGAAAGTGCTGCCGCGTCGACAATCCTCATCCCGCTGCCTCTCCTTATTTGGCGCAGAATGGGGAGCTCATGAGCAATTGATACACTCCGTTAGCTCTTATCACGGCGAGCGTGATCGGATGTAGCCTTAGGGGTATTTTATACAGTTTAATGCCAGGACATAAAAAAAAGGTAATGTTCTCTGTGGATTAAATGGCCAAGGCTCCGAACGTTACTGATATATGGTGCGGAGGAGAAAAAAAAAAAAAAAAAAGAAAAAGGAGGGAGGGAACAAACTGCGCGCTGGTTTTTTCTAATCTAGCTCTGCCACTCCTGCCCACTGAGTTGAGCCCGAGTGCAATAAAGCGAGGACTCGGGAAATGCCCGCGTGTTTATGGAGTGCCATCTGGCGCATCAAAACTGTGGAACGAATTAAAGGTTTCGCTTTAGCACAAACGGCTGGGGTCTGCACCTTAAACCGCACTCAAATCCACAGCACACCCCTTATTTTATGCTGAAATGCTAAAAGGATCGCCCATGAATAGCCATAAAGGAGTTTGCTTATTTATTTATTTATAATACATGTTTAATCATGCTTAATTTTTATCAAAGATGAACATGAGATAAGTTGCTACAGCTGCTAGTTTGAATAGTTTAGCCTGTTTTTATACAAGGTTCCTTTGCTTTCATGTGAAAGGTGGGATTACTGTTGTTAAAGATGTGGTTATTGTGATGGGTGGGGTTATTATTAAAGGTGGGGTTATTGTTAAAGGTGGGGTTACTGTGATGGGTGGGGTTATTGTGAGAGGTAGGATTATTGTGATATTGTGGGGGCAGAGTTACTGTGATAGATAAGGTTATTGTGATATTGTAAGGGGCGAGGCTATTGTGAGAGGAAGGGTTATTGTGATATTGTAAGGGGCGAGGCTATTGTGAGAGGAAGGGTTATTGTGATATTGTGAGGGGCGGGGCTATTGTGAGAGGTAGGGTTATTGTGATATTGTAAGGGGCGGGGTTACTGTGAGAGGTAGGGTTATTGTAATATTGTGAGGGGCGGGGTTACTGTGAGAGGTAGGGTTATTGTGATATTATGAGGGGCGGGGTTATTGTGAGAGGCATGGTTACTGTGATATTGTGAGGGGCGGGGTTATGGTGAGAGGCATGGTTACTGTGATATTGTGAGGGGCGGGGTTACTGTGAGAGGCATGGTTACTGTGATATTGTGAGGGGCGGGGTTACTGTGAGAGGCATGGTTACTGTGATATTGTGAGGGGCGGGGTTACTGTGAGAGGCATGGTTATTGTGATATTGTGAGTGATGTTTTTTTCTTTATATACAGTATATTTACAATAAAGTACACGATGGTATAGCAACTGCATGAACATGACAGACTATGATCTCAAGATATTGTGATATTATGATGTTCTTTCCGGAAGCTTGCTCTGTAATAGAAACAGAAATGTCCCTTTCAGGCTCTAGTAGCGTCTGTAAGTCACGTTTCTCCAGCGTTGGCATTTCTATAATCTATAAACAATCCATCCAAAAGCTGCCACCCAGAAACACGCCGAGTCATCATATTTCACGCACGATATCTTTACAAACTCAGCATCCGAGCAGCAATATGATCACGTTTAAATTGAGCAATTTATCATCGCACATTAGAGTATATTCAAAAACCTGTGAAGCTGTTTTGCATATGCTTTAAAAGGGCACGATTTGTTCAGTGTGCAGCTTTCTAATTGAATTGAATTGAATTAAACGGAAGGGTATTCTGTGCATTTACTTTGCCACACCGAACAATCCCACTCACTCGAAGAAACTCTCTGTAATAACAGGAACATTGATGGAGAGTGATTGTGCACGCACGCCATATGGCAAGCGCCTGAATCATCATCACCAGCTTTTAAATTAATGGCTTTTATTATTAGGCTATATGATGTATTGCGTATAATTCTGTTGTAAGCGCTACTTTTGATTGAGGGGACTGTCGTGCAGTTTTTAGATCGCGCACACACACTTTGGAGAACTTTGGGGGAAAACAAAAAAAAGACCCTGGAAAAGAAATTCTGAAAATAAATGAATAATGATTAAAAAATAAGAAGAGCTCGGATCAGCTACTGTGACTTTGCGAAGTGTCTGTAAAGGTATCAGTTAAAGTGCTGACCTTTTAGCGCACAAATGCTACCATATGGCACGATTTTACACGAGTTCACTTATTAACTCTTAATTTATTGCAGGATAAATTTATAGCTTGCTTTATAAGGCTATATAATGCAGCATATATAATGTGGCTGTGACATTTGTCTTGTCTTTTGACGCTTTCATTGCTCCTTTCACTTATTGCTTTAGTTTTATCCCTTTTTTTTAATTCTTTAATCTGAATTTTTTTAAATCTCATTTTATTTGTCTTACATCGTTTAGGTTTAGCTGAGATGGCGTACAGCGCTTTGGCCGACACCCGTCTTGGCCAGCAAGTCTTTTTGACGTGACTCAGGTAGCTAAGCTATAGTTAGTTTGGGAAACACGCTAGCATTCTGCATAAACACCAAATATCATAAATGCGTTTATAGGAAAATATTCAACAATGGGTTGGTGTGAACGAAGCTGACTTACAGTTACCGCTCAGAAGTTGATCGTTTTCCTATAAAGTCACATCCTGAAGTGTTTTATTCTTCGTATACCACAGGAATCCGCCAGTGACTACAACTCTGTGTGTATTACACAGTCAGACGTTGTACTTTTTATCCAGTTATTGTTACCGGAAAACCGCAAAGCGTAAACGTTTCTGTCCTGAAGATGTCGGAAAACTTAGTTACACTGGAGACTCCTTGCGTAAGTGATTAATAAACTTCTCCTTACACAAAACATTAACAATTACGTACGTAACCCCGCCCCTCACAATATCACAATTTTTTTTTTTTAAGTCGCTGCATTAGTTGTTTCCATAGTAACGATAAACCAGCGATTTGCAGCCACACGAATGTCTATTTTCTACACGGCGATGTCTGCAATGTTACGTGTTGACCTTCCGTGACTTATTATTCTGCGAAAAACACCATATGGCACGCGTTTGAGCTTCACTGCAGTGCTTAAGACGAATGCGTCTGAATATAAAGCGCTCTTACTGTACTGCAGTTACACAACACCAGCACGCAGGATCCAGCTCCCTGGCATAATGCATCTTTTCTATATCACACTGTCTTGTTCTGTTTAATATTTAAAGGTTTTAATCGTTAACGTGGTCTGCGAGGAACAATAGGGTTTTCATAACTTTTCAGGGTTTGCAAGCCAAACACGCAGGATGCACGCCAAGCGTAGAGGTTTAAATTGCGCCCATATGTCTGGCGTTAGCAAAGCAGCCGTCCGTCATGGCACGACTGAAAACACCTTGCAAATGCAACACCTCTCCCCCACTCACTGACACACACACTCACTCACACACACACACACACACACTTTTACCTCATGGTCTGAACTACGAAAAACGAAAAAAAAAATCTCTCTTTCCTTATTCAAAAATGAGCTGGACATAATATTTGTTGTATAAATGAATAATTGTTTTGCTTTTTTTTAAAAAAAAAAAAAAAGATTTTGTGCCAAGGATGTAAAGCTATATGTTAGAAAAAGTTTATTTCAAATCTGAGTGTTATAACAGGTCTTATGGTTGTAAATATACAGTATATGTAGGCTTATGTCAGTCACAAAAGGCTTATAAAGGTGTAATGTAGCTTTATTAACACCATTTCTAAGTAGTTTAACCTAAAAAATATAGATAATATAATTCTATTACTATATATTTTTTTTATCTTAAAAGGACCTAAAGGTTAAGTTGGCTTAAGTAGGTTACTATCAGTTGTCATTAAGAGGTTATGAAGGTGTCATGCAACTTTATTAACACCACCTTTAAGGAGTTTCACCAAAAGATTGTTGGTTATCATTCCAGAGTTACTGAGAGTAATTTGGCCTGAACAGAACACAAAGGCTAAATTGGCTTATGCAAGTTTATGTAGCTCACACGAAGGGTGTATAGGCCTTTTTTAACACCACTCTTAAATAGGGTTTTAAATCAGCTTATGTAGGTTTATGTCAGTTGTCACAAATGGTTTATGAAGTCTTATTAGCATCAAAATACCAAAAAAATCAAAGAATATCATTCGAGACTCATTGTACTTTTTTGACCCGAACAGAACACAACAGAACAACAGAACAGCTTAATCACAAGATTCATTTTGCCCACCCTTCTGCCCATCTTATTGCCCACCCTGCTGCCCACCTTATTGCCCACCCTGTTGCCCACCCTGCTGCCCACCCTGCTGCCCACTTTATTGTCCACCCTGCTGCCCATTTTACTGCCCACCCTGCTGCCCATCTTACTGCCCACCCTGCTGCCCATCTTATTGCCCACCCTGCTGCCCACCTTATTGCCCACCCTGCTGCCCATCTTATTGCCCACTCTGCTGCCCATCTTATTGCCCACCCTGCTGCCCATCTTATTGCCCACCCTGCTGCCCATCTTATTGCCCACCCTGCTGCCCATCTTATTGCCCACTCTGCTGCCCATCTTATTGCCCACTCTGCTACCCATCTTATTGCCCACCCTGCTGCCCATCTTATTGCCCACCCTGCTGCCCATCTTATTGCCCACCCTGCTGCCCAGCCTGCTGCCCATTTTATTGCCCACTCTGCTGCCCATCTTATTGCCCACCCTGCTGCCCACCCTGCCGCCCAGCCTGCCCCCCACCCTGCTCCCAGTGCTGTAAATAAATTTTACATAATGCTCAGTCATTAACCAGAGACGGGCATCACAGAATTTGCTGCATGGCTGGCTGCTGCTCAAGCTTAAACACACACACAGGAAATAAAGTGCAGATTAATTAAACTGAAGTGAGATTGTCGGATATTTTTCATTTGTCAAGTTGATGGAATAATTATGTGTGTAATATTCAAATGAAGTATTAATAAAATTAAGAAAAAAACAACGGTAACTTCATTAGACGTGAATGATAACATTAAAGGTTGTTTTATTAACGATGGAAGCATCTCAACATCAAAGGATGCTCATTAGGAAGCTCAATGAAATTCATTAGAAAAGAAATAAATTCAGTATTTCTGTGCGGATGGCCACGCCTCTTTCACTGTGACTGACACACACAAAGGCCACGCCTCTTTCACTGTGACTGACACACACAAAGGCCACGCCTCTTTCACTGTGACTGACACACACA
>CM075015.1:21821630-21862115 GCA_037576675.1 Pangasius sanitwongsei | reverse complement strand
ACACAAAGGCCACGCCTCTTTCACTGTGACTGACACACACAAAGGCCACGCCTCTTTCACTGTGACTGACACACACAAAGGCCACGCCTCTTTCACTGTGACTGACACACACACAAAAGCCACGCGTCCTTCACTGTGACTGACACACACACAAAGGCCACTCCTCTTTCACTGTGACTGACACACACAAAGGCCACGCCTCTTTCACTGTGACTGAAAGACACACAAAGGCCACACCTCCTTCACTGTGACTGACACACACAAAGGCCACGCCTCTTTCACTGTGACTGAAAGACACACAAAGGCCACGCCTCCTTCACTGTGACTGACACACACAAAAGCCACACCTCCTTCACTGTGACTGAAAGACACACAAAGGCCACGCCTCCTTCACTGTGACTGACACACACACAAAAGCCACACCTCCTTCACTGTGACTGAAAGACACACAAAGGCCACGCCTCCTTCACTGTGACTGAAAGACACACAAAAGCCACGCCTCCTTCACTGTGACTGACACACACACAAAAGCCACACCTCCTTCACTGTGACTGAAAGACACACAAAAGCCACGCCTCCTTCACTGTGACTGAAAGACACACAAAAGCCACGCCTCCTTCACTGTGACTGACCTTCAGACCAAAGTCATTAAACAGCTTTGCAAGAAAAAAAATTCAAACCTAGTACCTTTAAAGCTTCTTCGGTTCGCCCTCCAAAGGGAACACTACGACTAAGCAGAACCCTTTAAGCTAACACTTTCTTTGAAAGGAAGCTACATAGGGCCTTTATAACACATTTATAACACACTGCATTGCCTACATCTTTTAAAAGGCAATGCTGGAGAAATCGTTTTGTATTATTATTTTATTATTTGATTTTATTTACAATGTTGTTAAGGTACTCATTTTTTTGGCACTAGAAGCTGATGAACGACTTTTTTTTAAAAATTATTTCTGAAGCGTTCTGTTTCTCCGGAAAACTCTGTGTACTGCGTAAAAAAAAAAAAATCCATCTACGCGCTGTAAATTCGGGTCCTTTCATTCCCCGTGACTCTGTCTCACCTCTGTCCGAAAATACAAAAAAAGAGCAGACGGAAAGAAAAGTGTGAGAGCAGCAATTTCTCTCAGAGTGCACGCACGAGCCGTCGCTCCTCCAAAACACGCATTGATTTAATCAGAGTGATTCTGAAGGAGTGTGAAGGTGATGATGAGGCCCGGCCGCGATTCCAGGTGCGCCTAAACGCGCTTCTCCGCATCTGATGAGGGCTATCGATACTCCGTTGAGCTTTATGAGCTTTCGCAATCTATTCGTACCCACTTCTTTTTCCTCCAGCACACACAGTACGCTGCAGATCCAGCGTTTCAATCGTTTGTCTTCCTACTTACTAGCATCACGGTATGCTAGCTCTACAGTACAGATGCAGCGATATCGGTCTGATATTGTGCTCATTATTAGATTGTATTGCTTATTCAGAATAATATGATTAATATATGCACAAAAAAAAAAAGAGTCAAGTGCTGTAATTTCATCCTCCTGTGAAAACACTTCCATTAACACACACTTAATAAATTCGTCCTGCAGGTGGACTAGCAGGAAAATGGATCACTTGGCTAACACAAGCAGTAGTTTCACGCGGCACAAACAAACCACACAACAGCAACAACAACAACAACAACTACAACAATCATAGCAGCGATAAACCGGAATCTACACTTCTGCCTCGCGAGGCGAGTGTACTTTATTAATTACGCCAGCATGATGTCATTTCTGGGCCTGACTAAGCTTTGAAAAAAATATTGTTCATCTGGAAGGTGTCCAGGCTCGCAATCGATACGTCAAGCGAGATTTATAAATGATAAATCAATATTTTTAATATTTCCCTATTCTAATGAATTCAGCTGGACGGGCTCCAGGTGCGAGCTGGGAAAAAGGACGTGATAAAAATGACACAGTCACGCTAGGCTCTTAGAGGAGACTGTAATATTTGCATGCGTAAGATACTGTACGTTCGAAAAAGAATAAAAATTAAATGACAAAAATAGCACAAGAAAATAAGTGACGCGTGCATGCAAAAAAAAAAAAAATCAGATTAAAATTAAAAAGAAAGGAATCGTGTAAAAAAAAAAAAATCATGTGTAAGAAAAATCAGGTGATAAATGAATCGGGTGTAAAAATGACAGGCGAAAATAAATGAGTCGTGTGCGAGAATCATGTGTGGAAAAAAGGAATCATGTAAAGAGTCACATGTGAAAAAGAATCGTGTAAAGCATCACATGTGGAAAAATGAATCATGTAAAGAGTCACGTGAAAAAGAATCATGTAAAGCATCACATGTGGAAATAAACGACTCATGCAAAGAATCACGTGAAAATAAATGAATCATGTAAAGAATCCTGTGTGGAAAAATGAATCATAAAGAATCACATGGAAATAAGTGAACAATTTAAAGAATTACATGCGGAAAATGATTCATGTAAAGAATCACATGTGGAAATAAATGAATCATGTAAAGAATCCTATGTGGAAAAATGAATCATGTAAAGAATCACATGTGAAAATAAATGAATCATGTAAAGAATCCTATGTGGAAAAATGAATCATGTAAAGAATCACACGTGGAAAAAAATGAATCATGTAAAGAATCACATGTGAAAATAAATGAATCATGTAAAGAATCCTACGTGGAAAAATGAATCATAAAGAATCACATGGAAATAAGTGAACGATTTAAAGAATTACATGCGAAAAATGATTCATGTAAAGAATCACATGTGGAAATAAATGAACAATGTAAAGAATCACGTGGAAAAAATGAATGATGTAAAGAATCACACGTGGAAACGAATGAAGTATAGAATCACATGTGGAAAAGATTAATCCTGTGTAAAAAAAAAAAAAAACCCTTGTTTGAATCAATGAATCATGTAAAGAATCATGTGAAAATAAATGAATAGTGAAAAATAAAAACACATGCACTGCTGGGAACATATTGCTCCTAAAAAGGAAAAGAAAAGAGAACACACACACACACACACACACACACACACGAAACGCCGCTTTTCTTGGTCTTGTATCCTCCTAATAATCTCCTGCCTCACCACAACAACAGGAGCATCTATAACGAGTTCACTTCAAGGGAAAAAGCTTATATAAAGAAAAATGAGAGCAAAAGAAAAAAAAGAAAGAAGTTATGCTGTAAAAAAAAAATAAAATTCACCACTTCAGCATAATTGCTGATGTCTGCGATACTGCGATGAAGCGAGTGGCATTCCCAAACCAGCGTGCGAGTGCTAAAATAAAGGAGAGAAAAACCAATTAAATGCGTCCTGTTTCGGAGCGTGGCTACTCAGCACCACCCGCTGGCCGGAAGTGGACACACCGCTGGCGTGAAATGGGTCACGGGGAGGAGGAGGAAGCTCTGCCTTCATCTTCATCATACAACACGACAGACCAGGAATTGTGGGAAATGCGCTTTTATATATTCAAAAGATTTTATGTCAGTTTCCGAGAGTCCACTCGTTATGATTAGGGTCTATATTTACTGTTAATAATTATTCTAATACGTTATCATTTCTGTAGTAACGCCTCACACGAGGGCCTGTGTTTCAAAAACGTGTGTGTTTATGTAAGGAGTCTCCAGTTCCAGGTGAAGCTGTAACATTAACTTGCTATTTATCGGTAACATGACAAGCTGCATTTCTTTTAACAATTATTTTTAACTCAGAGAACTTTACGTCGCAAGTGATATAATGTTTCGCCGAACATGAAATGTAACTATAAGCAGATAAAAAGTATGACGTGTGACATTGCTGAGGTGTTAATGCCGTTAATGGAAGATCGTAACAGTGGCTCCGCGTCATCACACCCCAACATGGTTGATTATTTTCCAGTAACAGAACAATGCAGTGTTTTATACTTCACTTAAACTATTAGGAAGCTTCATGTGGAGATTATTCACGTATGTGAGAACTCAAATTTAACGAGAATTCATTGAAAAAGGAACCGTGTACGAACGTTTTCCATATAGTGTACGGTTTTTTTTCAGCAAGGTTTGCGCAGCGCACAGAGCGCAGGATCATGTTGAACCGGATGACCGTGTGACTTTTTTTTTTTTTTTTACAAGCGTTTCCGTCCTTCATCACAGATCCACATGAAACAAGCCTTCTTTTCGCGAATTCCGGTCACATCCTCGGCATCGCGCAGATGTACTTTTCACGCCATCGCAGGCCTCTGCGTGGGAAATCGGGCTGCTTGGTGCAGCAACACGCGTGGAACAAAGCAAATCGAAAACCGCTGGCACAGCGAGGAATGGCTCGACCTCGCAAGAACAAAAGTGCAAGATGCGAGTTGGAACATTTCTTTTGTATTCCGTGGCTGGACTTAGGGGGAGTTTCTGGATATCACTTTAATGACATTACATTTTAATGTAACTCGTTAATTTTTTTTAAAGTGTGAATCTATTTTACATCTCATGCTTAATACATCCTTTTCCATAAGCAAATTCACCCCTGTGAGCACAGGAAATCACAGGAAGCTGCATCATCTACAATTTTCAAATTTCCTGATGATCACGAGAAGAAGAAAAGTACTTTTACTTTCTCATTCTCTTTCCCTGTTTTTAAAAGATGTTGTGATGTTGTCTGACGAGGTCACTTACATCCTTTACAACGTACATCCCTTATTATTAATTAAAAAAATTTTTTTAAAGTAAATTATTAGCATGCATGCTAGTAAACCATATCGTGTGCTTGCTAATGTTATGCTAAAAATCTCAACGCTGTCACTCATTTAAGAGTAATGCAGCTTGTCAGAGGTCATGGGTTAACACTGAGATGGGTTAATACATTTTTTTCGAATGATTAAATTAATGTTTTCTTGGATTCAATGCTGAAAAATAACTAAAAGAAAAATAATGGCACCCCAATCGCAAAAAAACCTCACTGGCGTAAACCCAGTGACTAGCGTCTTAGTATTTGCTTACAATGTGTTTTATGAGCTTGCGTTTTGGGAAATGCTTCCTCGAATCAATCCACTTTAAACGTTGCTTTTAGGAAGAAGAAAAAAAAGGAAGGGAAATCACAGGGAAAAAAACGAAAGTGGAAGTGCAAACCCCGAGTGTAACATATTGTCAGCGGATTTCTCAGGAGACCACGAGAGCGCGAGCTGTTGCGGTGATGTTCCAGTGGTACGGTTTTTCGTGACGACTTCTCTGTAATAAAAAGCCTGACTGAGGGTAATAAAAAAATCCCACTGTCCCTTCTGCCGCTGAGAAACTAAAGCCCCGTTCTCATCTATTCATCATCTCGGAACACGCACGAAGCCAGCGTCGTTCACCCATGGCAATTTCTGTACTGCCGTGATTTAAATTGCTAGCGTATACACCCAGATCCACGGATCTCCCGAAGCTCTTTCTTGAATCTGAGATGGAGCCAGCTCTCCGATTTGGCTTGGTGGACGGTAAATGGGATTTGGTTCGGTATCAGCTTGTAGTGCTTTGGAGTATTCTGGCACTGACTTGAGAACGATGCACTCGAACCTGCGGTGTAAAAAATGCTGTACCGGCCCAGGCATTGGCCACCCATTCCCATTCCCATTGCCATTCCCGCCGGATTGATTGCGTGCCGCGAAAAAAGGCCATTGTCTGAAAATGCCTCTCCGTCCAGTTGCTCGAGTCCAGCTGCAGAGAGACGGCGGGTATATTGATTTTCGCCCGTTATTGCCTGATACAGAGCAATACAGTTTTCAACAACGTGCCGTGATTCCAATTTTAGGGCCCGGACAGCCACGTTATATGGGCTATGTTTTACACGGCGGCCTGCCAGGCCTATCTCATCTCACCGGAGACAGATGGTTCTCGCTCTCCGCTGATTGTTCACTCAAGTCGTTCTGGCCTTTCCCCCCCTCATCGCCCCCAGCCCCACCCCCACTAAGAGCTGGCCACCCCTGGAAAGTCCACTCCATGTCAGGTGAAAGAGTTAAAAGAGGAAGGAAGTGTCTGGCAAATAGAAAATCTTTCCATTTCTTCCAAGGGGAGAATTCATTACCCTCCTGTCCCAGCTTATTTCAGCACGTATAACATAATTGCGCTGGATCTGGGAGCAGAGAACGAGCTGTTCTTTGGAAGGATATAGCGCTATGGAACGATGGTGGGCTTTATTTGAACATTCTTGGGGGTAAACATGGGGAGAAAAGACTGTAATAAAGACAGAAAAAACTGTAATAAATACAGTGTCATAAAATTTCATCTTGGAGGGAAGTGTAAGGTGGACATTTTGCTAGCGTTGGTGCCTGGAAGAAGCAGATTTTATGTTTGTTTTTTTTTGTTTGTTTTTTATTCGTAGTCGCCTGGCAGAACTAACAACCAAAAGAAAGAAAATAAACTATACCTTATTGACTTCTGCATAACAAACGTTTTCATTTGGTGTGCAGGTTTAAATTTCACGCCGATGGGACGAACCTCAGGCGATGTAAGTATAACGCATAGCACTCGTTCTGAAACTCGGCGCCTGCTGCTCTCCACACGTCATTTGAGGATCTGGCTGAACGAAGAACTTTTTTTTTTTAATAGTTTAATTAGTTAGCGTCCTTGGATGGAAAATACAGTCCATCACAGAGGCGTCATTTAACTTGCAATCAAATCACAGTTAAACATTTTTGGGGAAAATAAAGATGCTAGCTAGCCTCAAATATGACGCTTGACAATGACGTTGTCATACTGTACGAGAAACCAAAAAAATCTTGCCCGAATTCTGTAATGATAACGTGTTTTCCATGTCAGATTATTCAGTGAAGATCATCTAATGATAGACCTACGTTTTGCGTAGTTTACTTCATCCACCAGCGCAATCCGAGCTCGTGCAGAAAATAAACACTCGCACAAGCAGAAACGTTCTTCCGAGTGAGCTTGAGGTAAATAAGGTCATTTTTTTCTGTCAGGTAACATGTTTTGTTGTCTTGTACACCATCTCCACTACTGATTTCATGAGTTTGGCGTCATCCTGTGCCGTCCTCCTACTGGTGGCTTTCAGACGAACGTCGTAGCGGCACTCACACTGAGATTTTAATCACTGTTTCCGACACTGCCAGAACTTTGGTCGTAATCGCACAAAATTAGCGTTATGCATTCTAAGAACACCAGTCTCAACCCACGACAAAGAATTATTTTACAGTGTGCGGTTTCTCTCGGTAAAAAAGGCTGAAACATCGTACAGTGTAAACCTGGCTTTAGTCTCTATTAATGTAGTCGACTAGCTAACTAGCTATATTACTTCACGACTTTTTAGTCTGGTCACTCAGGTTGCTAGGCAACCAAAACATAGGACCAGGGAACACATTGGAGAGCAGAGTTAGCGAGCTAGCTTAGAGCGAGCAAGCATAGAGTTAGCGAGCTAGTAAATTGATTAACCCATGAAGTGGTCAAAGTATAAGGACTGCCTGGGGTCTGTCCACAAATTTCAATCATATCTTGAAGCCGGTGTCCAAAAGCATCTGGAAATAAAACACTCCAGACTTTTACCTCAAGCGAAAATGGCTGAACAGCACCATGAAAGCTCAGCACCACTTCTTCAAAGCTAAGAACACACTCAGATTGCTAGAACGAGCCAAGATGATTTTTTTTTTTTTCTCTACCCGAATGGAGCCTAAACCAATCTTATATATTTTATTTTAATACCTGCCCCTTTTGTGAGCGACGACAAACCCAGATATTGCCGCGCTGAAAGCAGGGACGCACGTTTCATCAATCACTGTCATAGATTTTCACATTTGCTCAAGCAGCTAAAGCGGTTTGAAATGATTTTACATGCTTTGGGAGAATTCCTCCCATCAAAATTGTTTGGACAAAAAAAAAAAAAAAGAAAGAAAATGGGAGATGATCTACCTGGATCAGAGCATGAAGTAATACAATTTACTGATTTCTGAGCTGCTGTATAACCCTGGATCAGATGGATATACGGCGAGCGCAGCCTTGAGATAAGATAAGACCAAAATAAATGTTCAGAGAGAGAGAGAAGGGGAAAAAAAAAATAAATAAACAGCTAACGATAGTGTAATGCTCTAGTACAGCATCTCAGGTTTTGATGTGTGCTTTAACCACAGTGCAGTGCTCTCTTTAGCTGACATTTAGATGGCAGCCTCGGCTATGAAGCCTGCGATTATCTGCTCCATGGCTAGCTGATGGCAGAGTAATTGAAAAAGTGGGCTCTTTCAAAGAAGAACGTGTGCCGGCACTTTAAAGGAGAAGCAGGTCCTTCCACTCCAAGTGGGAAAAAACGTTAACAGAAGAGGGCGAGTAACAGAAGTTTAGCCCTTTAAGACCTAAAATGTAGGTGCTGTGTATGATTAATGAAATCACAGGCCTGTGAAATAGAACTGGGTAAAACAGGGGACGTTTAAGTGCTGAGTTTGGACACTTACTGAAAAAAAAAAAAAAAAAAGACACATTGTAAAGATGTAACGATATATTTTTCATGTGTGGTTATCTATGTGATGATCTGTAACAAATATGAACATGTAAGTGGAACAAAAAACATATAAATATGTATATAAAAACAGATGAAAAATGAAAGGAAAGGGAAAAAAAATCCCAATAAAAATTTACATGAAAATAAATGAAAAATGTAAAAACAAAACCAGACATGATAAATAACAGAATCATGTGAATGCGAATAAGATCACATGCAATAAACAAAAACACATGAAATACCTGTGTACATTACTGAGAAAAGAGAAATGTGTTAAATAATCACATGTAAAAGTAAAAGAAAAATGTAAAAAAAAAAAAAAAAAGTAAAAATGAACAACTGACACGAGATAAATGAAAAATGTGGAAAAAAATCATATGAGAAAATAAAAATATGAGGAGTTAACATGTAAAACTAAATGTGAAAATGTGAAAAATAAAGGAAATATATGTAAACGAAAACCAAATTCAATTCAATTAAAAATACGTTTGAAAAAAAAAATCATGTTAAAAAAACAAACAAACAAAAACATGCATTTGTGTGAAAAAAAACCCCCAAACAAACCACTTTTCTGTATGAGTAGCCTAAAACTAGCGGGTTAATTGGCTCTGATTCCTAACGCCCGATCCGTGCCGTGGCTATCGATTGGTAATGCCTGGCTCAGAGGGCCCACTTTCCCAAACTGCTCCTGATCTCACACATTAATCTTCAAGTTCGCTTTCGCCTGCAGACAACAACAGAAAGAGAAGTGTTATTACAGCTACATTCGCTGCCTTGTTTCTCAGATTCGTGTTACTGTGCGGTTCAACAACTGGAAGCGCGTGTGTGTGTGTGTGTGTGTGTGTGTGTGTGTGTGTGTGTGGGTGACGGCTGAATCTAATGGAACGCGCCATGAGAAATGACTGCTCGCAGCCAGGCCATGCTAGCACACGGCTCCTAGCCAGAGGTTTTCATTAAGCAACGCTTCACATCTTCGGTTCCTCATGCTATTTCTGACATTTTACCACCGTTCCTCTCGTCTTATTACCCAAAGGTAAAAAAAAAAAAAAAAGAGTCGGGAGGGGTGATGAGAAAAAAAAAAGAAGAAAAAAAAGAAAAAAGGTTATTAGCGCTGGCTTTTCTGCTGCGCTCTGTTTGAGAAACAGCTGAGATCTGTGTTTGCCTAGGACCTCATCAAACACCGCCTTTCCCCGGTTAGATTCGTCTATTAGCGCCAAATTCGCCCCAGTCGACACGTACCGCGCCACGCGGCCTTCCCCAAGGTGCATGGAAAATGAGTGTTTTGCAGAATATGGGGCATTTAGAGCAAATCAATACATAATTTCACGGAGGAACGCGATGAGATCGGGTTTATTATCTCTGTAATGAGAGAACGGGGCTTGGAACGGTCCATTCTGGGCCAAAACACCGTGCAATCGCATATCTTATTTATCTATTCAATATTTCTCCAAAAGCAAGCGGAACTGTGCGTTTCACTAATGCAGGGGATGTACGATACAACATAATGAATGTAAGTGCTAAGATTATTAACAGGATTTAGCGTAGATAGTTGCGTTAATGACGTTACGTGTATCTGGCCTACAAGGAACGATGAAATAAGCCTTTTCTTAAGATGATAGTTCTCAAAGTTGGGGCCAGAGAGAGAAACGCCAGGCGTTTATACATAAATAAACGCCTCCTTACTGAAAATTCACTGTCGCTGCTGCTATAGAAAATTCGATAACACTGTCTGACCAATCAGAATCCAGAATTCATAGCATTCAGCACTGTGGTATAACAGGAAGTAATAAACAGACGTAGGAATCCCGAATCCAGGAAACAATCCTACACCTTTACTCTTGATCCTATAGTGCCATCTGATGGCGTACGGCGCTATGAAGCCTCTGCTCATCTCCATCTCTCTCCGGCCTTCATTAGCATAATCGCTACAGAAGAGACGCTATAGAAATGCAAAATAAATATAGATCTGAGCCGCCTGGCGTCATCTCCGTCCCTGACATCATCAGGACTCTTTTCATTTTCACTCCAAATCCTGTCTTCAAAAGACATCAACCTCTCTCTCTTATCCCCTTACTCTCATCCTCTTTCTCTCTCTCTCTCTTTTCCTCCGAGATACACTGCGGTCATCAAGTGCTCGTGATAGATTCCCTCTTCCTCCTCCACGGAGTGAGAGCGAGAGAGAGGCTTTCAGTAAAATAAAGGTAGTTTAACAATTCTCGCAGGTCCCATCAGCCGTCTCGCTGACACTTCAAATGGGCCTCTTTCATCTCCCCTGCTGCCACACTTCCACTCCATCATCACTTCTTCACTCCTCCTTTTCGCTTAATCCGCCTGTTGTGCCCAACTTCCTGCTGCCATTTGCTTATCTGCCGGGATCCTTTATCTCCGGACGCACAAATGACTCTCTTGAAGAACTCGAGAGCACGTTTATTGGTTTTTTGCCCCGCGTTCTGGGAACACTTGAAGATTTTTATAATGTTAACTCATCAAAGCTAAAATGTTAGCCCGGCTTTCAGAGAGACAAAATATTTCAGGAGGTAAGCTGGGGAATCCGATTTTTAATGATGGCTGGAATTTATTTTTTAAAAGTCATATTTTGCGACAGCCTTGGTGAGCTTTAATATTAAAAAATATCTATATCTATATCTATCTATCTATGTATATATAATATATAAAAACACGCTTGAGAGCTGGAGTTCAATATCACAATACATTTTAAATGCATTTATAACATGTTATATAGCATGCATAATACCTTATAATCCATTATAATACCAGCAGTAGTTATAATTACTCGCATAGCACTTTATAAACCTATGACTTCCTAAAGTCAGGCTACATAATGAAATATAAAATTACAAATGCATCATAAACTTGAACGCCTTATCATAAATGATTATAGCAACAAGCATAATGTCTTACGAATGCATTCTAACATGCTATTACTGCATTCGTAGGTCGTTATATGAATATGGCCTTAGTAGAAATTGTTACCAATGTTAGACACTAGTGGTGTAATGTCATCTCTATTAGCGCTCATAAGTAGTTATAACCAGTATTATAGAGCTGATCAGAATTAATAGATTCCGAATGCTCTCCTAACATGTTATATAGCTAACATAATGCCTTATGATACCACACATTTACGTAATAAACAATAGATATCATGTTACATAACACCTGGAATAAGTCTTGTCCCTATAAGTGCTCATAAGCAGTTGTAATTACTTGCATAGCACATTATAAACCAATGAGTATACAATTTGCTAATGTCAGGTTACATAATGGAATGACATCTGCTCACCATCTTACACACTAGTGTTATAATGCATTATAACGCAAACTCTGGTATATTATCTAAACTGCAGAGGTGTCTGCAAAGTTCTTATGAACAGATATACTGTACATAATAATGCATTATATAAATAAAGTGTTAGGTATTTAACTATAACTATGTAAGACTTATGTCAGGCGTAATGTAGTATTATATATGCTTTATAACACATTATGAATGCATTTAGAATGAATTGTGAACACTGAATTAATTGAAAGTGTTACCGTACACACGCACCTTCACGTTCGTGGTAACACTTTCTATGATGGTCATAGTATTAATGAACTATGACCATATTCATATCATGTTATAAAGCATTCCTAGGGCACCAAACACATTGTTACAAGAATTTAAAGCAATACTTATTATGCATTAGGAATTGTTAACGTGATTAAATGATAAGTAGTGCTCATAACATCGTTACCACAGAAACCAAGCACAGAATTTCTTCAGTATTGACATAAAGTCTTATAAACAGTGTTTATAATGCATTCTGTTAATGGTTTATAAATGCATTACAAACACTGCTACAAGCTTATACAAGTTTATAAACAATGTGAATAATGCCTTATGAATGAATTATATGAGGTAATGAATGAATTCACAGGCCATCAGACACACGGCCTGCCTCAAACATGTTGCTGTTGCGCGACTTCATAAGCACTTATAAGTGGTTATACAGGATATGTGAAGGATATGCGATTTTAGACCTCATTCATCTCATCTTCCTTAGAAAACTGTAGATACAGTTTAGCACTTTAAAGCAATATTTATTATGCGTTAGGAATTGTTAACGTGATTAAATGATAAGCAGTGCTCATAACACCGTTACCACAGAAACCAACCGAGGAATTTCTTCAGTATTGATATAATGTGTTACAAACAGTGTTTATAATGCATGTGTTTTAATGATTTATAAATGCATTACAAACGCTGCTACAAGCTTATACAAGTTTATATATAAACAATGTGAATAATGCCTTATGAATGAATTATATGAGGTAATGAATGTATTCACAGGCCATTAGACACACGGCCTGCCTCAGACATGTTGCTGTTGCGTGACTTTATAAGCACTTATAAGTGGTTATACAGGATATGCGAAGGATATGCGATTTTAGACCTCATTCATCTCATCTTCCTTAGAAAACTGTAAATACAATTCAGTACTTGCTCTCTACAAGCATCACTGTCGGCAAAAATGAAAGTGCTGAAGTAAAAAAAAAAAAAAAAATTTAATTAAATTAAAAGAAATTTTTTTTTCCCCAGACTCCTACCCCTGTTTTTTCCCCACAATTTTGAACCAAAGCGAAGTGTCTGACTGGCTATGACTAGATTCAGAAAAAAAAAAAAAAAGCCATACAGCAGTATGACTTAAAAAAAAAAAGGGCTTGAAATACAGAATGAAGATTAAATGCAGCTTGCGAATAAAAACCTGAGAGCTCTAAACGAGATAGAATCAGCAGGTTATTGAAATATTAGAGTCTTATCGCCTTCAGCTGATATTTATAGACATCTAAAGCATGAGACATTCGTAGAGAAGCGTTCTACTCAGGCAAAAAAACAAAACAAAACTGAAAATGAACATCAATATATTTTTTTTTCACGCTGCAAAAGGAGAACTTGATATCACCGCTTGTGATCGAAGCTGTGTTTGTGGTTGAGATACTGCAGTTCCACCCCAGGTCTCGCTCATCCATCGGGGATCAAAATGGCACAACTCCAAGCCACGTCGGTGTAATCTGCGTTCCCGCAGGTCCCTCTGCTGGCTGGAAACCAGAAATGTGATGGATGAAGTGGTACGGTGCAGAATTTGAGCCCAATCCCACTAACTGACATCGAAAATGAAGCCACAGTTTCTGATTGATAATGCATTAGAGACAGATCCATTTTAAAAAAAAAAAAAAAAAAGCTTGATTTTGATTTTAAATCGAGTGTGAAACTGAAATATATCGGAATATCCTGTTGGTAAAAAAAAAAAAAAAGAATGCTGAGTGCAAAAGTTTGCACATCTGTAGGGCAAAATGAAAATGACGATTTATAGAAATAAGACGTTAAATGTTACGTTTTACACGGTGACAAAAGCAATGAAATAATCTTAAGTTAATAGTGAGTAGTCGTATTCTTATTCCTCATAATGTAATCCTTTTAAAGAAATAAATAAATTAATTAATAAATAGATATCCTTGAATTCTCTAATCATGTAGGTCCGTACTGTAAATTTGTAACTAAAATGTATAATGGTGGGGGCACAAACTTTTGCATTCACCTGTTTTAGTTGCCCAATTGGTGAAGAATTTCTATATTTTTAACTGCATGAGAGATTTTTAAACATATAATGGAAAGAATGAATGATTGACTTTGGGATTTATACTTTCATTATTTTAAAATTATTTTGTCTTTTTTTTTAAAAATATTTTTAACATTTTTTTTAAATAATTTTAATAATCTTATCACATTTTTTTCTAGATTTGTGTATGCTTCTTTTTGTACTTACATTTACTATTTTTTTTTTTTTAAATTGCATTCTATTGCATTTCCTTTTATCATTTCATTTTTGCTACCTTGAGGTACCATGTGTATAAAAGCTATTATTACTATTTTTATTATTATTATTATTGTTGTTGTCGTTGTTGTTGTTGTTGTTGTTCTCATACAGTATGTAGCACTTATACTGTTTTTAGTGCTTAATTGATGAAGAATCTTCAATGAACCGATTAAATCAAAAAATAAATAAAGGGATATAGAAATGAGCCCCGTGATTTTTTTTTCTGCAGTTCACTTCCAATGATCTCCTGCGGGCAGCGAAGAACGACACGTCGCATGTAATGTACTCTTCATCTTCCGTCTCTGTGATTTGGGTATTAATATTTCGAGTATTTTTCAGCCTGTGATGCCTCAATCTGCCCTGCATATTAAGCCAGAGAGGGCGAGTGAGCGCTGCCGGAGAGCGAGCTGCATTACAACACGGCTCACTTTCAGCCCTTTCCATCACACCTGGTGTCACTTTTAAGGCAAATTAAACCTCGGCGGATTAAAATGTTAAACAGCACTCTCGGGCTGCAGTCAATATTGGCATATCAGCACGTCACTTCTGATCCCTGAGCTCCGAGTTCTGAGACTCTCACACACACTCGGTCTCATTTACTTCATCTTGGCTAAGACGCCTACGAATTCTGGGCCAATAGCTACCTCTCAATTTGCATCCTCACCCCCACCCCATGCCCCCCCACCCCCACCCACCCACCACACACACACACACACACACACACACACGCGCACACACACACAAACCAAAAGCCATTCCCAGATCCTTCTGAGGAAATCTTGTCAGGATCCGAGCACGTCTATCGCTTTATTGCCTTGGAGAATTTTAAAACACACGAAGCGGTTATGAAACAGGGCCCGCGGCGTTCCTCAGAGCGGGTTCATTCCACGTTAAAGAAAAAAAAAAAAAAACCACTGCGGATAAACAAATCAGGATCTGTCTGCTTTTGCGAGGGGTTTTGAAATGAGACGCAATGTCTCAGTGACAGACGTTATTCCCATTCTTCCCTCCACACACCAAAAAAAAAAACAAAAAAACAAACAAAAAAAAAAAATGCCTGCAGCTTTTCAGCCAGCCTCCAGGAGCCCAGCTACAGTGGCGTTTTTGGCACAGACTGGCACGTTTCGCTGCCAAACACACGTCGCCGTCAGGCTTTGGGAAGCGTACGGTCTATCAAGCACTTCCAGGCGTCCTGGTTTTTTAATCCCAAGCAGAGATTAAAGGAGGCGGGCACACAAAGGTACTTTTTTTTTTTTTTTCCCCACCATATCACGATTTGTTACGCTGGCAGAAGCCGAATTTTCGTTTGCCTTTTTATTTTAAATATAAATATTGACACTTTAATTAGCAGTAGTGTTTATAAGGCTATATAACACCTATATTAGCCCTTCATAACAACTAACATAAACCTGCATAAACATAACGGTTTATTCCAAAAGAAGTCAGCTGTCATAAAGACAGTTTTCATCAGTTTTGATAACAAGTTGACATAGCATCTCAGTCAAGTGACATAGGGTCCTGTTGACATAAGGATGTGTCATGACACTTCCTAGTCCCTCAATGTACTTATGTACTTTCGTCAAGTTTGATGCCAAGTTGACATAACACCTGAAACATTACTTTGTTATTATGGTGTCATGACACTGTAATAAGTATTTATAAACACATTAGGAGCAGGAATATAAAATGCAATTCATGTTCATATACATTTAGTGCATATACATACAGTACACATATACATACTGTATTTATAGTTGTTATAAGCTGATTTTCTCTATTTTGATGCAAAGTTGACATAAGACCTGAATCAAGAGACATAATGTTGTTGACATAATGGTGTTATGACATTTTCTCGGCTGGCTATATAGTTCTGTGTACATTATGATATGTAATGAGTTAAGTAACAGTGATGATGTAATGTCAAATATCAAACTAAACTCTAACTATATATAACTTTGACATTATGGTGTCATGGTGTTGTAATAAGCATTCATAAAAGCCTCTGAAGCAGGAATATGACATGAACTTCCTATACATAAAAATATACATAACCCTGGCAAGATCATAATGATGTCATATCAATACCATGATGTGACTCTGATGCATACTGATAAGTTCATGATGCTATAATTTAAGTCAACCTTAGGTCAAGTCTCATAACAGCCTTATGTCAACCCTAGATTCAGCTGTTATATCAGTTTGACGTAAAAATTTATGAAAGCAATCATCTGTTGTAACAAGCCCTTGGAACAAACCCTTACACATTAATGTATTATATCAGTTAAGACATGACAGGTCTTATGTAGGTGTACTGTAGCCTTATAGCAACTGCTCTTATGTAAAGTGTCACAATTATGCTATATACACATAATAAACACAAAGATGAGGTGTAACAAAGGCGCATTACTCAACAAATTTGGCCTACCTTTTAGTTTCATGAATAGTGAAATGGCAAAAAGGGGCTTATGTAGGCACTTTGTAGCCTTATGAACACTACTGTTGTGTAAAGTGTTACCATTTATTCTTGAAAATAGATGGGTAGAAAACTCAAAGATGAGATGTAACAAAGGCACATTGCTTACCAATTAGGTTCAAAATGATGAAATTGTAAAGAAAAGGGTTTATGTAGGTGTTGTGTAGCTTTATAAACACTACCGTAAAGCAAAGTGCTACCATTTATTTTGAAAAATAGACAATGCAGAACATGTGGCGTAACAAAGGCACATTGCTTGCCAAAAAAGTTCATAAAAATAAACAACAAAAGGGCTTATGTAGGTATTGTGTAGCCTTATAAACTCTACCTATAAGTAAAGTGTTACCTATTAGCTCACTTTAGATCAGTACAAGCTGTTTACCAGTTGGTTGAATGAAAACTTTTTTGCACTGTTGGATTTCAGAGCTCACCCTCTCGTGACCCTGCCTCAATTAATGAACACATGTTTATGAGTCGTGTTATTGCAAATAGCTCGGGCAGGAAGAGCTCGGGCCTGTTAAATGCACTTAACCTCTCGGAGTGCTCCGGAATATCAATTGTGCCGGCGTTCCGCACCACGCCATTAACATCTTGACATCCCTTTTCCACTTCGAGTAATTTTGTTGCTTTTTAAGGCTCCATCCTTGCTGCATGGCTCACCTTAAGCGCTATGCAAATGGAGGAAAGGGCAGCTTTAGAAGGTGCCTCTGGCCTCCGTGCCAACGTTGCAATCAAACACGTTGACTGGGGAAGTTCGCCGTTTAACGTCTGACTCGCAAATCGCTAGCTGATTCGCACAAAGCAGATTGTTTGTGTGTGTGTTTTTTTTTTTAATTAATCATCTCCCCAACAGCAGATGGAGTAGAATGTATCCGAAGATGCGCCACAGATGCTATTTGCACCCCACGGATCACGGAGCGCCGACAGCTTTCCATCACAAACAGTCGGATTATCGTACGAGGAAGAAAAAAAAAAAAACGCAACAGCGAGCTGATCTGCGATCTGTAGTGCTCTCGAAAAAAGCAGGCGCGAATAGCTTTGTGGTGAAACATGTATGCATCTGTGTCTGTTTCTGAAGCGCTCTGAGCTCAATCGCGGTTGCGTTTAATATGGGAATGCCTAATTAGCATGCCAATCTGACGCTCTCGGAAAATCCTAAAAAAAAGGCTCAAAAACAAATGTTTGTACTCCAGTTTGGTGGAGAAACGTCAAGCAGGCATTCAGAGAAGGCACTTGAAAACACACACACACGCCACACACACACACATGCACACGCACACATGCACACACTCTAGCTGCTTTATTAGCATTCATGACTGTCGAGGGAGATTTTGCAGCACCGTCTCCATCACTCTGTCTGTCTCAGCAGGGATGGACAAAGGAGGGAAAAGCGATCGCTGTGGACCAGGAGATGGCAGTGATAACAAAGAAACGGCTTCTCTCTCTCTCTCTCTCTTTCTTTCTTTCTTTCTGTCTTTCTTTCTCTCGCTCCCTCCACACTCCTCGCAGCTCCTCACACACTCAATTCATGTGGCGTAATGAGCCCCGTGTTTGTTCATCGGCTTTGCCTCGGAATGAAATAAGCGCCGATTGTTTAACCACCTTTATCGCTGAAATGACACATTAAAATTTCACAGACGGAGTGCGGCGCCCTCATTAACATCACAGACGGAGGCTCGCGAGGAAAGAAGTGCAGCATTTCTGTTTTCAGAAATGTCAAGGTTACGGGCAAGACAATGGAAAGGCAAATGGTTTCATGCGCAAGATGGAGGAGGAGATGTGGAGGAGGTGACAGCAGCTTCTCTCATGTTCTCACTTGTCCTGTACACGAGTTCGCGAGTTAAGCGACTGGGGTTCGTTACCTGGTCATAAAAGCTTATAAGGCTACGCATTTCTTCCAATTTGTGGATATCTTCCTCGGATAATTTTCATACATGGACAATAATTGATATACTATTGTTATGAAATGGTGGACTGATGGACTGGTGTTCCATCCAGGGTGTATTCCCAATCCAGCCTCAAGCCCAGTGTTCCCGGGATAGACTCCGAATTCCACCATCACCCTGACCAGGATAAAACACCTAGTAAAGAGGAATGAGATGCTATTTTTATACTTTTATCCCAACTCTGGCTACTACACATAGACATTTCATTGTTTCTTTTTTCACTTTTCTATTTTTAAAATCTCCTTATTTCTAAAAACACAATGTTCTGAAGTCCATCTATAGACAGCTATTTTCCTGGGATTCTTTCTTGATCGTTAGTTTTCCCGCATGTAGGTGACCTGTTTTCTGAGCACCACCTGATATTTAATAGCCTTCATAGGTCCTGAACCCATTTTGTTTTTAATTTTGTTTTTATCTGGAGTAGTTTTTGACTATCGATGACATTTTATCTATAGGAATGCAAAATTATTTGACAAGTTTCTTTCAAGGTACACTCTGAGACAAGTTTGAACCCTCGACAGTTCTTCATTTGTCCCTCTGGTGGAACCCTTGGAGGTCCTACAACAGCATTTCCTGATCTGAAAGTATTCCAAGTGCAACCATTTTAGGAAGCTAAGAAACCTTAACTATTCACTGAACCCTTGAAAAACTGGTTTTCTACAAGTGTACCAAAGTACCAAGACAGGTTCTTGGTATAAAGAAGAAACTAATGACCAACAACTTACCCGGGTAATACATACACTCTTGGGAAAAAAACGGGTTCTTCAAGGGTTCCTTAGTGGTTCATAGCTTCCACAAGGGTTCTTTAAGGCTTCATTGAAAAATTAAGGGTTTCTAGCTTCCAAAAAAAGGGTTCTACTTTGTGGAGTGTACCAATTCCCAAAACAAGTTCTAGGTAGAAAGAAGAAAATAATAACTAATCATTTGGAGTTTGTAATGCACACTTACCCAGTTAATAATACACTTTTAGAAAAAAGGTTCTTCAAGGGTTCCTTAGTGGGTCATAGCTTCCACAAAAGGGTTCTGCTTCTCACAGGACCTCGTTATGACAGGAAAACACTTCGTTGTTGGGTTACACATGCAAACTTTCAGCATTCCCTTATGTAGAGGGACTACTTAGGAACCCTCAGTGGGGTGTATCTTTAAAAAATGGGTTATTATTTAAAGATAGTTTGGCCATTTTGGGCATATTTTCTTCTTAATGTCCAGAACCTGTCGTTGTACTTGGTACGCTCTTAGGGGAAAAAAAAAGGGTTTGACAAGGTTTCCTTTTTAAATGAAGCATTTTCAGATTTATATACGGGTTCTACTCAGATTCATTTCTGCTTTCTCCTGAAGAATCCTTGAGGGAGAGTACCTTAAAAGAAGATACTACATTTTCACAAATAACCTCATAAATAAGAAGCAGAAAGGTTCTAACACAAAATATAAACGGCATATTTTACCATTTTTATAGATTCAAAGTTCAAAATAATATATTTTTTAAAAAAGAAGCAAAACTTGGGTTCAAGATGATGAAAATGGCTATGGAATGTCACGTCATGTGGCGCTCGGAAAACAGGTCATCAGCATACCGGAAAATGGGCAATCAAGGAAGAATTCCAGGACAGGACACTATTTTTTATTTTTATTTTTTGCCATGAATCATTTTGTCATCTATACAACCATTTCAGAACATTATGTTTTTTGGAAATAAAGAGATTTTTTAAAAATCCAGATGAACGTCTGCATGAAAAATGAAAAGCAAAAAGTGTAGTTGATGGAGTTGGGGAAGGGGGGGAATAAAAGTATAAAAACAGTATTTCACTCATTCATCACGTTCAGCACCGACAGCACAATAACGCTGGAAATTTCCGTACCATTTATCATCTACCCTAGCATAATGCTAATGAGACTTCTGTCTTCACGCCATCATTCTTCACACCCCATAAAGCCTACGCTAATGCCATCAGCTTCCTCCTTCTGCACCCCACAAACACAAATGCTTTTTAAACTTCGATAAAGGAAAAAAGAAAATGCCAACATATCATTTTATCATTTTGAGTCATCTGTTCCCTCCAGCACCTGCGTCAGAAGCTCAAGCCATCAGAGTAAACACAGACGCTTAAGCGCCCGGCTTCTCGAGATATCATTTATGCATCAGCATCTTCAAGGCCGCATCAGGACACGACTCACGCTTCCAGCACATCTGTGATATGCATTGCGATGTAATTTCACTGCGAATCTAAAGACAAGAGCGACGCTTTTATCTACCAACCTTCTGACAGGAGAGTTGTTTTTTTTTTCCCCAATAAAAACGTAGCTGACCTGGAACAAATGGAAACGGTGAAACGACTCAGTAACAGTTTGTCGTTCTGAATAACTGATTTAGCATGCAATTAAACCAAAGATCGAGCCTGGGAAAACGTCTAATCCGGTTTGACTTGGACAGGCTAAAGGGCAGCTAAAAGTAAAATGGAAGGAGGGTTTCATTTTGAGTTTAATTTCACGTTCGTTCCGTAATTGAGCCTCACATTTCGTACAAAGTTGAAATGTGGACAAAAAAAAGAGATGGAAAAAAAAAAAAAACGCGAGCAGGATTATTAGCAATGCCATGCCGTTCAGAAATCCGAGCACTGTGCAACTTTCTCATTTCATTTCTCAAAAAAAAAAAAAAAAAAAAAATCCACAATTCTTCACCAATGATGGTCAAAAAATGTGTGATGCTTGATTTCCTGCAACCAATCATTTTAAGTTAATGAATAAAAGACATGAAATAAAAAAAAGTTAAGGTGATTATACTTTATCTAAGTAAATTGAAAATCAGTATTTAATTATAATTCCATGAAAAAAAAATGTTGAATATGTCCAAGACATATTAAAATGTCTGTGATATAAACTTCCTTCTATTTCTATTTTTTTTTAAATAAAAAAAAAAAACACATTAGCACCTTCACTTAAACTCTTGTTGACATTTTAAAATGCAAATGTGGTATAATCTTCCAACTTCCAAAATGGCTCAAATTTTGGCTTTTATCTGACACCCATTTTAAATAAATAAACAGTAGGACTTACAGTCATAAAGAGAAGAGAAAAAAGAGAAAAAATTTTTTTTGGAAATCCGAAATTAGTGGATATTTTAGGTTAAATAACAGTATGGCAGGACAGTATGTCTACTGTCTACTGAAGCTACTTGACATCGTGTAATGCTGTGAAACGTCCGCAAAAAGAGTTAGTTCCTGTTATCGTTTACGTTATAGCAGCTATAAAGAGTCGTTCCCTGATACAGAAAAAAAAACGCAGCTTGTCATGTTACCGAGAAACCACAAAACGTGAACTTGTCTCTCCTGAAGACTTTACTGTGGTGGAAAACTTACCTTTACAAAGCACTCACACTGGAGACTCCTTCCCTAAATCTTAAATTGAATGTTTTTCTTTGTTACACAACAACCATTTGCAAACAATTAAAATTTTTATTTATCAATGAATGACATGTTGCACCTTTTCTCAGTTTATAGTTTAATGTTGTGGAATGGCCAGAAGTCCAGAAGTTAGTCCCTGTTCTCGCTTATGTTATAGCAGCTATAAACAGTCGTTCCTTCACCAACCTCGCTTTTTTCCTCTCTTGAAGTTCATAAGACAAAAAAACGCAGCTTGTCAAGTTACCGAGAATATGGAAAAGCGTAAAAACTTCTTACTGACTCTTACAAAGAGCTGACACTGGAGACTCCTTCCATAAATGTTATATAAACGTTAGAATAACAATAATACGATACTGTATTAAAACGTGCTGCGTTAATATAAACATGTTGCTTGCAGCCGCACTACAGTCGGAGCTGCCGTCGTAGAAAATGAATCAACACCTTCTGACCAATCAGAATCCAGAATTCAACAGCGCTGAGTCATTTTAGGACACGAAGTTGAATGTTTTAAGTAGCTGAAGAAGGAATTTGACAGGCTTGGTGTAATTGACAAAAGAGAAAATCACAATAATTAACAATATGTAACAATCTACGACAATAACAATAACAATAACAATATATAACAATCCCTAATTCACAGTCCAAGTGTCCAAGAGTCTTTAGCCACTGAGTCAGGATTCTCCCATCGCTAGCTTTAGTGCAAGTCTCATTTCTTTGCTCACAGCCGTGTCCTCAGCAGATGGTCAGAACCTCCGAAGATCTCTGAAGTTCAAGACCGACTGGGCTGAACTTGAACCCTCAGGCTGCTACAGTGCTTTCAGCAAGACAGCGGGTGCTACAGCGCTCCCCGCTGCCTGCTAATCCCCCTCCTCTCCTCGCTGGCACACACTACAGCGCCGCTAACAAGTCGTGAAAGGCCACGGACGAGACCGACAGCTCTGAAACACACTCTCTCACACACTCTCTCGGTCTCAGTTCAATAAAATGATAATCGCTTCCATTACAGCAGTCTTGTTTTAATTGTAAAATGTATTTTTTTTTTTTTTAAAAGTGACAAAAGACACTGGAGACTGATTAAAAGTCCTCGGCGAGTCAAACCCCGCTCAGCGCTCGGCGGCGGCCATATGCTTTGTTGTTGTTTGTTTTTCTCCGCTGACCTACTTTGCAATTTGCAGCCTCATTAAATATCGCACTAGTTGGAATTAACGAGATGTCAGGGAGCAAAGATGGCGCCCAGATCCATCGGAGGAAAGAAGATGTGTAAACAGTCCCACCCAGAGCTTACCACACACACACACACACACACACACTCTTCCTGTCTTGCCCTGAATGTCTGCCTTTCTCTCTCTCTCTCTCTCTCTCTCTCTCTCTACGGTGTCACTCGGGTGTTTTTAACTCCTCTTCTCTGGAGGACTTCACTTCCATCAATGCACACACCATCTTTCCTGTCAAATTCTCGATCCTGATTGGTCAGAAAGTGCTGATTAATTGTCCAGAGCAGCTCGCTCTGATATGTTATCGTTTCTATAGTAACAGCTCATGCATGGGGACTTGTACGGCAGACACTCCGTGTAACCCGAGACTAATAATAATGTCGTTATTTCACATGTATGATCCTTGATATGGTGAAGTTTTCTGTAAGGAGACGTTTATTTAACATTTATGGAAGGAGTCTCCGGTGTCAGCACTTTGTAACAGTCAGAAGTAGACTTTCTGGCATCTTCAGGACAAAAGTTTACACCTTCTGCGTTTTCTTGCTGACTCACGATTTCTTGCAGTTTTATCAAATAGCCAAGCAGATGATTCCAAACTTACCCATTTTTTTATGAAATGTCTCACTAAAGTAATGTTTTAAGAGGTAGGGGCAAGCAAATGGCTTTAGAGAGTCGGGGGAAAAAAAAAAAAAAACCAAACACTTCCTAATGGTTACTGTCCTGCACAGTATAATTCTAATTCTATAGTTATAATCCTATTGGTTTATGGAAAGCATAAGGCCAGTCAACATTTTCTTTCAGCAAGAACAACAAAAGAGTTGCAGGTACGAACTGCAAAAACTGAGTGTGAGCACAAAAGTGCAAAAAATGTTTTGTTCCACATTGCAAATTTACAAAATATATTATGGATTTGTAGTGCTAAAATTACTCATAAGGAAAACAGGAAAAAAAGGAAGACACTCTCTCTCTCTCTCTCTCTCTCTCTCTATATATATATATATATATATATATATATATATTGGATATTTTATATTCAGTTGCTATAAAATCAGAATGATGGTCCGGGTCATCTATGTAGTGAACACATCCTGAGTTGCTAAGTGCATTCTTCATTCCTGACTGTTCAACGTGTCCTTGAACGTTTCTGCCCCGAGGCGAAAGCCTGCACCTGCCTCCTTTTCCCTCTTTAAAGTCTTTAACGTTAAAATGATACACGAACACAACGGAGTCAGGAGCCCTTGCAGTAACCGTAGCTCTCGTTTTCGGCAGGTTACATGCAAAGAGAATGGATTTGCATTTATTTACCCTGCAATGCGTTTAACCGCTCCCGCTTTGGGCCGAGCCCAGGAGAACATCCCCCGGCTGTGTGAATGCTAACTACTCTCACATCCTGACCCTTAAAAATAGCGACTCGTGAATAATACCTCATTAACGAATCAATCGTGCGGCTTCTGAATGCTGGAAATACGCAAAAGATATTCAAATTGGTCTTGCAGGACTCGGGCTCATCAGCATGTTATCCGGGAGGCTTAATTCCTCACGATCCTGCCGGCTTAAAAAACTTCGATGATTACTGGGATGGAGAGCGAGGGGAAGAAATGGAGCTAGAGAGGAGATATTTTTGGTATCCGAAGTAAATTTAGGTCCTTTTGTCCAAAACACCTCTTCTACTGGTTCAGTTAATGAGATGCATAGACCATATGAACGGAAATAAGAGTATATATATATGTGTGTATAAAATTAATGCATTATGACTACTTGAACATGTGTTCATAATTATATATATATATATATATATATATGGCTTTCATAGAAAGGTTACTGGTGTATTTCAGCATAACTTAGCTGTCATAACACCTACGTCAAGGTCTATGACATAGACTTTGTTGACATAAGGTTGACTTTCTAGCTCTGGTATGATGATTAGACGATGTGTCTAACCTTAAAACCAAACAAATTTAGAGTCAGAGACATACATATCACTGTCATTATGGTGTCATGTCACTGTTATAAGTAGTCATAGACATTTTAAAAATTAAATAGTAAAATAAAAAACACTTTGCTTATGGGCAGGAAAAGCGTACACAATTCTGTCCGAGAGTATTCCTAAAAAAAAAATAAAATAAATAAATTAATAAAAACACTTACTTGAGGTAAAGAAGATACGTAGCTTGGTTACGCAGTCATAGCACTGCATTAGATATTTATAAACATGTTATAAACAGTAATGTGAAAGTGAGCTATGAATTCAGCTATCATAATGTTTTAGTCTATGACACATGACCTTATGTCAGTAAACATGTACGTCACTTTGCTCAGGTGTTGTCAAATGTTTATAACGTTTTATAAATGTATTATTTATGCAGCTCGTAAGTAGAGTGTTATCAAATTTTTTAAATAAAAATACATTTTGGCCTTTTTATTCAAAAAACACTGATTTGAGCATTAACCATAAAACTGTTTCAGAGTAGCCCACTGCACCGATCCATCATCACACCACTAACAGAAACACAGTTTTGATAAATGACTAACAGTTGTGTTTAGTCTAATCACCACTTAACTGATAACATTTGTCAAACTTTCAAAACTTCATTATTCCCTCATTTATCATTGCGCAACGAAGCCTGGCCGTAATCAGAGCTTCTCCTCGCCTGGCAGTGCAAAAATCGAGTCTAATAACTGAACAAGAACGAGTGCAAATTGGCAGTGAACAATTTATTAGTTATGTTAATCATGATTAATGGAGCAAAGTGCAACTTTAGCGTGGAGGGAACACAAACACTGGTGTGCGTTAGGTTGCTGTGGTGAAGATGAAGCCACTTCATATCAGGTTTATTACCTGGAAGAAGACCAGCATCCGAAAGAAAACTGTATATCCTGATTACACAACAGAATGTGATTATATAAATTCACAACATTGCTAAGAAAATTGTAGCAGGCAGACAATTTTACCACAAAGAAGATTTTTCACAGCTGTGAAAAGAGAATTTTACCACAGAAAATGCTAGCAAATGTCAGCTGACTGGACAGATCAATGCTACACGTACATATTCACGTATATGCAGAAAACGCTGACTGACTTAAAAGCAACTAGCTGAGTTTGTAAGCTTACCATATGCATGGCACTGGAGAGAACGTAGCGGTAATGTTAGCTAATTTGCTTTTCCCTGGATATGTGCCAAGCAACAGAAAATGCCTGAGCATACTTCCTGCGAAAAATGTGATTCAACTGCGTGGCAAATGGACGTAAGCTGCGTTCACCGTGCCATGCACAAGCGGGCTGGGTGAACTCGGCGGACGAACACGCTATATAACTAGGCCTGTGATTGGTCATTGCAAATGAGGTGTGCCCAACGCATTAGTTAATTAATTCTTCCCGTAGTCATAGAAATTGTCATGAAAGCACTCGTAAACAACAGCTAATATGGAACTACAGAGAGTATGCTTGCGAAGATAGGATGAGAAACTCTAACAGACGTCCTCTGTGAGAAGGTTGGGGTGAGTGCTGCTTAATAATTAGTAGCATCAACATTTGTTTAATGACCAAAGACACCATAATCCCGCCTTCATGTTTTCCATTGGCTCACAAGACCGAGGCTTGGGAATTCACAGGTCTAAACGCACCCCAATAGAGCCAAAGTAAGTGCATTTTCACATCCCCAGTCCTTTCCCCTTCCGTGAATTGGCTTTTCCGCCATGTCAAATTGACACGCTTTCTAACTTTAATATCAACTAAAATATAAACGCTATGGCTGAACCGCAGATGCTGGCACATCCGTATTCCGATTTTTGGAGCAAGATGTACGTTCAGTTAAATATATTTACACTATTTGCACATCAAGTTCCATTGGCTTTCAAGCTTTTTTAACAAACAGACCAAATTTTGTAAAATGAGGAAACACCTAAATAGGCTTTCCTACCAGCAGGAGTTTTGAATAATTTATCTCCAGCTGGACTTGAATGAATGAACAATGTAGCTGGTTATTTAGCACAGTAGGGATTTTAATTCAATAATGTAAGACCTAATTAAGCGCTATACTGTAGGTGTTAGAGCTGTAGGTGTTCCTTCAAAACTAGAAGAGTTAATTCAACACCGTATCCTGGAATTCACACCATCCAATCCAGACCACTTTAATAAAGCACCTCCAGCAGGAATTAAAAAAAAAAAACAAAAAAAAAAACCAGTGTGCTTTATTTTAAGTTTTAATACAACAATGTTAATGGAACATGGAGAGAGGTGAGTCAAAGTTGAACCAGGTATAATTACAATACCGGAGAACCTGCAGGAAGTGAAGGCAATTAAACGGAAGGAAAAAAAAAAAAAAAAAAAAAAAAAAAGAGTAAAAAGGACCCTGTTGAAATGAGTCAGTTAACAGCAGTTCTCTTCTAAAAGTGAAAACACAGCAGCCAGGTAAATGGATTGAAAGAAGGAAAGAAACTGTGTTAAAGTTGCTTTCATGCTCAGTAGTCATATTGACATGGGATGTAACGTAACTAGATGATACTGAACAAATCAGAGGACATGGAATTGACGGTAAAACTATAATATTGGCCCCAGTCAATAGAACTGGTCCTTCTCTTTCAGCCACAGTGCTGTCCTTCACCTGCTTCCGATTTCTAAAAGCCGGAGCGGTCTGTTTATCTGAGCTAGTGTGTGTGCACATGAATGATGTCGCTGTCAGGGATGTATTTGATCTTGGTTTCCTCTCTGTCTGTTTTGTCTCGTAAGACTTGAATATGGTCAAGACAAAGCCGACCTCCCAAATAAAAAAAATAAAAAAAACTTCTATTATGGTTATTATCATTGTAAAAGGGAAATCAGCTTTCCCATTCTACAAGCCCTGCCTGCTCAGGCCATTTCACAGCATTCTTCTTAGCGCAACAATGTTGGTGTCCTTGACATTAATACAGTTTGGTTTTACCAGAAACAATATTAAAAAATTGTCTGTGTTGTGATTTTGTCTGTGTACTCTTTAGTCCTGGCCTTGTATTGGATTTTACTGCTAATATTTTACATTTTTTCATGGTCTCAGCTGGTATGGGAATTGGTTTTGCATTGGTCTTAACTCAAAAATATGGCTCTTAGTCTTGTCTTGGTCTCAGCTGGTATGGGTTCTGGGCTTGTCTTGGTTGGTACAGATCTTGGCCTTGTCTTGGTCTCAGTTGGTACAGGTTTTGGATTTGTCTCGAATGATATAGGGCTTGGTTATTTTTGTATGGGTTTGCCTTGTCTTGAACAGTATGGATTTTAGTCTTTTATTGGTTTTTTTTTTTGGTACAGGTCTTGGTCTTGTTTTGATCTCAATTCGTTTTGGTCTTGACTGGTAAATGTATTGGTCTTGTCTTGGTTTTCGTTGGCAGGGGTCTTGATCTTGTCTTGATCTTGGTTGGTGTGGGTTTTGGTCTTCTGTTGGTCTCAGATGATATGGTTCTTTGTCTTGTCTTGGTGTTGGTTGATATGGGTCTTGTCTTGGTTGATTTGAGTCTTTGTCTTGTCTTGGGCTTTACTGTGAAACATCTCAATCTTCACTTGGTCTCAGTTTGAAATCTTGGAATTTTATTGTTTTTACTGGAAAAGACTTGTCTAGATCTATGCTGATATTGTTCTTGCTCTTGTTTTGATCTCAACTGATATGGATCTTGGTACAGACTGGTAAACATCTTGTTCTTGTCTTGGGCTTTACTGGTAAAAGGCTCAAACTTGTCTTGGTCTCAGTTGGTATGCGTCTAGGTCTTTTGACTGGTAAAGGTCTTGTCTTTGCGAGTTAAGGTTTGCAGCAATATTATCTTGTTTATCTTGCTATCTTTATCAAGTCTTGGTACTGAGCAGTAAATTCTTGGTCTTGTCTTGGTTGTGGTTTGTATAGGCATTGATTGAGATGGTCTTGAGTACAACAATGGTGGTAAGTTGGATGGTTGTGAGCCATTCTTGGGCGTTTAATGCAATCAAATCCCGCATGTTCGGAGTATGACAGCTGGCCGAAACAGTAGACCTAACAAATCTACTTTACTAATCTCATATCACTTCATTCATGATAAATCAAAGGAAATCCAACCACATCGACCACATTTGTCTGAATTTGCATGAATTTATCATGAGATCATGTTGGTTTTCATGGACGTGAGGTGCATGACTTAAAAAATGGCTCAGAAACGTTTTCAGGATTAACTGGCCTTAAGGGTTGATTCAATATTGTCTGTGTTTACTCAATATTGCTAGTGTTAGTTTAACAGCGGGGGGTTAATACTACACTGTGGATTTTGCTGTGTGGCATTTAGGACAGATAAGACAGATAAACACACATGTCCGTGAGCAAGAATGACAGATTTTGAGCCGATGGGTACCGATACGGGTGTTAAAGCCCCACTCACATCACTTCTGCACACAACCTGTTTTAAATGGTAAGCTTGTACAATTGTAGTAAGCTAGTAAAAATCATATTTTCATTAAAAGCTCCTCACAGTAGTAAGCTATAATAATTTGCCACTCAGCATGCACATGATTGCCTGTTTGTTAAATCACCTTTTCCTCATTCACGCAAGCGAGAGTCACTATTAGGTAAAATCTGTGTTCCCAGGCAAAAAAAAAAAAAACATTTCCATTCCAGAGAGCTCATTTTCTCTATTGCTCCTTACAAGTATCAATGTCATTTCACTCTAAAACTGTGCGGCGGCAATGACACACAAGCAAGCGCAAGGCAGGGCACGATTAGAAAGGAGATAAAGTCCTAATCTATCCACCCTCCCGAGAGGGGGGAGTGTAATGTTTCAGCGGCGCTCGCTGAGCACTCGCCTCGTCTAGGACAAATCCTGCAGAAGTGGAGAGAAGCGACTCGGAGCACACTCCACGCCCGCTGAGACTCGCCGATGTTCGAGACAGACTCGACATGAAACTCGATGTGCTTGGCTCGGTTTCTCTGCTGAACCATAAACAATTTTTCAAACCAATCACGTTGACGTTAAAGAGATGACGTATCAGGCCACTTTGTCCTGACAGAGACAAAAAAAAAGTCACAGTCACATGACCTTGACAAATATGAATATGCGAATCTTGGTCTGTATCCATAAATGTTTATTATATTTGCTAATCAATGAGATGAAGATGATATATATTACATAATGTATAATCCATTCTATAATGTATTGGGTTAGTAAAAAAAAATTAGTTAAAGAAAAAACATTTACTTATTTCTTTTCCTACTTAGGTTATCATAGCTTTATTATGCACCACACAGCCTCTGCGACCAAAACAGTTCCGACCCATCGAGGCATGGACTACACAAGACCTCTGAAGGTGTGCTGTGGTATCTGCCACCAAGATGTTACCAGCAGATCCTTCAAGTCCTGTAAGTTGCAAGGTGGGGCCTCCATGGATTGGACTTGTTTGTCCAGCACATCCCACAAATACTCGACTGGACTGAGATCTGGGGAATCTGGAGGCCAAGTCAACACCTTGAACCCTTTGTCATGTTCCTCAAACCATTCCTGAACAATTTTTGCAGTGTGGCAGGGAGCATTATCCTGCTGAAAGAGGCCACTGCCATTAGGCGTGCTTGGTCTGCAACAATGTTTAGGTAGGTGGTACGTGTCAAAGTAACATCCACATGAATGCCAAAACGCAAGGTTTCCCAGCAGAACATAGCCCAGAGCATCACACTGCCTCCGCCAGCTTGCCTTCTTCCCATAGTGCATCCATGTGGTGCCATCTTTTCCCCAGGCAAGTGACACACACACACCCGGCCGTCCACATGATGTAAAAGAAAACATGATTCATCAGACCAGGCCACCTTCTTCCATTGCTCCATAGTCCACTTCCGATGCTAACATGCCCATTGTAGGAGCTTTCGGTGGTGGACAGGGGTCAGCATGGGCACTCTGACCGATCTGCAGCTACGCAGACCCATACGCAGCAAGCTGCGATGCACTGTGTGTTCTGACACCTTTCTATCAGAGCCAGCATTCACTTTTTCAGCAATATGTGCTACAGTAGCTCTTCTGTGGAATCGGAGCAGACGGGCTAGCCTTCGCTCCCCATGCGTTTTTGGACCTTCCAATTTGGCCCTTGTCAAAGTCGCTCAGATCCTTACACTTGCCCATTTTTCCTGCTTCCAACACATCAACTCTGAGAACTGACTGTTCACTTGCTGCCAAGTATATCCCACCCCTTGTCACCTGTCAGCTTTTTTAATGTCATGACTGATCGGTGTAGTTTTTTGATTTATAATTCTACAAAAAAAAAAAAAATCACTGAATTATCAAGTACTGAGTGCCTTATTTCTCAATTTCATATGGAGGAGAAATGAAACGAAATGAAAAGTAATCTTAAAAATAGTTTTAAAATCCTAAAAAATCTAAAACAAACAACAAAAAACAAACATTTAGATAGATGTAGTGATATGAGGTCATAAATCAAAATACACATACTGAGCATATTGTGAGTATTGTTACTCCATTACCGCATATAGTAATACAATATCAAAATGTTAAAATGATTTTTCTTTTTTTCTATTTTTAGAGCTTTTTTTTTTTACCTCTTCTCTCGTTTACCTGTTGCTTTATTTTTGTAAATATAAAATTAAATTTAGTATAATTTATTTTTAAGTATACCCCTGCTTTGCTGCTACATTCTTAGCCAAAAGATCAAAGATCAAACAGAAATATTGTAATGTATTTTTTTCATTCTTTCGATTCAACTTAAACTGTTGTTTTTGGTTTTTTTTTTGACATTTCTTTTTATGACTTTTATTATGTGAACATTATGTGCCCTGCTTGCCTCCTCCTTCAAAAAGAGTGGTGCGGCAGTACAGGAAGCTGAACTGAACCAGGTTTTTTATTCTTCTCTCCTAATTTCGTGTCTTTGTGGGTCCTTAGAGGCGAACCTGAAAAACTCTTAGCCTCTCCATTTGTGTATTCTCGCACGGCAGTAACAAGCCAACAAGGACAATATTCAACTGCACTCTCTTTTTTTTCCCCATTTGTTCTGGCGTGTGATATAATTTCCTCCGTGCGATTTAATATGCGGATCCAATCGCATTTTAAAAACCCAGTAACATGAGACACTTGCATTAAGCCTACTAAGAGGGGAAAAAGGAAGCTATAACTCGGGAAAAAAAAAACGTTAAGCGTGAAATTAAAGGGCGGCTTTGAAGGTGGCCTATTTTCCGTTCTACCGTCGCCGGGGCACGGCCCGGACGTTTAATGCGTGCTGTGACTTTTGACTGCGCGTACCTCTCGTGATTGCCACCCAGAGCTATTTTCTAAAACACAATGGTCGGAGAGCCTTAATTATTTTTGGCCTTGGACGGCTAATATGCTTTTAATTGCTCTCCGTTTCACAAGGACGGATTTATCTCCCCGACTGTCTTTCGAGTAAAGCGTTCGTCATTTCGCAGGGGTTAAGTGAACGGATTTGGGTTTCTGAAATCCCATTTCAAGCACGAGCTGCAAGGACTAGGATGGCATGTTCCCTGAGTTTTTAATAGCAAATGCCTGAACAGGAATGGCTAGCATGGATCCTCTGTGTGTCAAGATCAATGCTAGCACATGTAAAAAAAAAAAAAGGGAGAAAAAACACAATGTAATTAATATAAAAGGAATAGATTTTTTCCCCCCCGATATATATCCTTCATAAATAAAAAGGCAGCACTTTCACAGGTGCTTGGCTTCTCCTTTGATGAAAGAGCATTATTTGTAGCATTATTCCGACCAAAATTATTTTAATTCCATATTATAGCCAAGACAAAACATTTTAAGTCAGGTCGGAGGTTTGGTTAAAAATTGTAACGCTAGTGTACGACCTTCGCAATACTGCATCACAGGCGAATGAACTGCAACAACGAGAAACAAATACCTTGTACAGGCTTAAACATACTACTAAAGACTTCTACGAGAATATGTAAGTAATAACACACGTCATGCTGTGCTGTTATAGGAAAATAATCAACATTGGGGATCATTACCAACACCTCATCGTGTTTTAATCCTCATACCACAGCAATTTGCCTAGCACATAGAACAAGACAGTACTATTTTTTATCAGTTTATAGTTACACTTAATGTTGTGGAACGTCTGTGAAACATGTTCCTGTTATCATTTACGTTATAGCAGCTGTAAAAAGTCGATCCTCCACCAGTCTTTCTTTCTACTCTCTCTTGATTCCCTCTTAATTAATGAGACAGCTGGTCGTGTTTCCGATAGACCGCATCGTGTTAGCTCCTCTGTCCTGAAGATGTCGGAAAGGTTACAGCTTTATCTCAGACTGTTACAAAGCTCTGAAACTGGAGACTCCTTCCACAAATGAATACATGAAAACCTCACCACATCGACAAGTACACGTGTTTACATCCATGGAGCGTGTGCTGTACAAGTCCCTGATGTAATCTGTTACTATAGAAACGATAACGTCTTAGGACGAGTGTTTTAATATAAATGGTACCAAAAAAATAAATAAATAAATAAATGGCCCTGAATAAAAAGACACATGAAATCTGTCCGGCTGCTTCGGTTAAACCTTCCACTTTCTCCTGAACAGCTTTGAACCGTTCACACTTTTTCTTTTGAGTGCTGAAAGACAGGAAAAAAAAGACATTTTGAATGTCTGCTCACTGAGGCTTTAATGTTTTTTTTAAAACTCTTCAGTGGATCACCTTAGCTTTTGTGTGTCTATCTTATGAATCATCCTTGAAAAGCATTTACTCCTGAAAAGTAAAGGGGGGAAAGGAGGAGCGTGGATGATGTCCTTCAAGTAACATAACGCTAAATTGAATCCGCAACAGGACTTGAAGAATAGTAGCAATAGCTGTTTCCGCCCAGTGGCATTTAAAAACACGATTCCACGGCTGTCACATTGGTTTTTGTCCTTTCTCCTAAAGTCAAAGTCATTTTAAAGGTATTCTAACACACTGGAGGCCATTTAACCTTCCAGCTCTGAGCAAAAATAAAGGTGGTGCAATATTATCATATCACTGCCTTTAACATTAAGCAAATATCTACAAATTTTTATTACTTCGCTTAGACGGAGTTGTTAGAAATCTTATTGCGACTTTCTGCTTCCACTTTACTATGAGATCAAAAAAAAAATCGCAATTATGAAATATTAACTCGTACTTGAGATATGTATAAGTCACAATTGGGTAATATTAACACGCAGTTGTGAGAAAAATAGTCTTGTTGCATGAAAACTAGCAATTCCAAGCTAAAAATAAGTTGCAATTGTGAAAAAAATGACAAGATAAAAAAAAAAAGTCGCAATTGTGGAACGTAAAGTCACAATTGTGTGATATTGGAACATGATCGAGGGGCAGGACGCAACTCAGAGAGCTCTTTATTCGCTGGGGCAAACCAAGAATCGTTATCAGAGTCTATAGCATAGCAGAAGCAGCGTCATCACCTGAGTGATCCATAATCATAAGCCAGGAGTAAGAACATGAACATGAACTAGGGAACAAGAAACAAGGCTCCGAAACGCATGATACAATCAACGAGACGGCGGCTTAAAGGGCTTAAATACACCGACCATCAGGATGAGCTGAAAACAGCGAGTGTGATAGTGACAAAGGAGGAAAACAACCAATGACAGGACAGGGGCGGAGACAAGACATGAACCAAAACAATATGTACATATAACATATAACAAACACACAAAACCCGGAAGTCTGGCACTGAGAGCTGCAGAGTGTGCTGAGAAGGGGAATACGTGACGGATATCCACTCACAATTGCGAGAAAAAAGGCAGTTGAATTTGGATAACATTATGTTGCAGCTGCGTGAATATAACTCACAATTACAAGAATGAAGAAGTTGCGACGGTATAGAAAATTGCAGCTGTGTGACTCGCAATTGTGAAAAAAGTTACAGCTGCATGAAAATTCCGAAGTGTGAAAAACGGTCACAGTTGTGCGAGAATAACTTGCAATTATGAGATAAATTTGCAATTGCGTAATATTAATCTCGCAGTTACGAGAAAGAAGTCACAACTGCGTGAAAATAACTCACAATTACAAGACTATAAAAGTTGCGGTCGAGCTAAATCTCAGTAATCGCAATTGCATTATATTAACTTGCGAAAAATTTGCAATTGAGCGATATGTTACAATTGTGAGATAAAAAGTCGCAATTGTGTGATAGTGACTTTTTATCTCACAATTGTTACATATCGCTCAATTGCAAATTTTTCGCAAAGTTAATATAATGCAATTGTGAATCGCATTGTAATTGCATATAATTGTTGTGTCAGTTTTGTGATATTAACTCGCAATTGTGAGATACAAAGTCACAACCGAATGATGGTATCGTGCACTTGTGAGATAAAAGGTTGCAGTTGTGTTAAAATAACTCGCAATTATGAAATAAAAAAAAAAGTCATAATTGAGCGACATTCACTCGCAGTTGTTAGATACGAAGTCACAATTGTGCAATATTAAAAAGTCACAAAAAAGGTCATAATGTGGTGGGAAAAAGCCAACTTACAACCCAAACCATATGTTCAGTCTTCCTTATAAAACTGCACCTTTGGCGTTTTAAAAACCATCATACTCACTCCGAAATAAAATTCTCTACCGTCATAAAAACAGGAGCGCGTCCATATTTCTGGAGAAAAGTTGTGTTTTCCGAATGATTGGCACAGGCCGTGTAGATTCATTGTCAGCACAGATTGGGCTTATCCAAAGCGGATGCTTTTTTCCCCGTGTCGTGTTGGTGTCGTGCCAAACTCGTCTGACAAACCACATTTCCAGACTTATGTTCCAGATCAATGCGAGAGGCCACGGCTGACTGTTCTAAATAGCTGGCGTAGTCGGAGATTAAAATATCTCAATTATGGAAAGAATTAACAAACAAATGTGTATTCTAATTAAGCGTGTTTATCTCCCGACAAGCGAATGTTAATTTTTTTTCCTCCTCCCTCCCTCTCTCACTCTCTCCCTCTCTCTCTCTCTCTCTCTCTCTCTCTGGCTCAGGGAAGTCTTCTCAAAGCTCTCTTATCTGCACAGATTCACACTCGGGCCTGCTTGCAACGGCACAGGACGACCTCTGGTACGCAAATAGAATAGGAAAAAAAAAAAAGTTTCGACAGCATGTGGAGGGTAGAAATGTGTATTTAACGTTAAAACTCACTGGATTTAACTTGATTCAATACTGACAGCTCACACGCGCTCTATCACTGCATAATGGGAATTCTATAAGCCCCAATAATTAAAAGTGATAATTATGTAAATGAAGGACAGCAATCAACTCCGCCTTAAGCTGCCCTGAAATGACTGACAGTAACTTTACAAAATCATTTGTAAATGCAATGATTAAGTTTAATGAAATGTTTTTGCACGCTAAGCAAGCACACAGTGCTTAAAGAGGTGAAAAATATTACGGGAAATATATCGTGTATTGTATTTTGTCTGTTTAAACTGTAAGGAATTTTAGCTATACTAATGATGTCACTAATGATGCATTTGCATGCTATTTGCATACTCACTGTGATTGGGCCAAACGAAATCATAACGCTCACAACGATCTGTACTAACCTAGCTTAAATCTAACTTAGCAAAATGAATGAAAGCTTAAAAAAAAAAAAAAACAAAACAGCAATTCATGGCCGAAAATTCAAAACTCTCCATAACCACCTGCCTTCATAAACTCACAAAAACAAGTCAGAAACCATTTCAAGCATGAGATTTTTAGCTAATCGGTTAATTAGCTAATGTAGCACAGTAAGCTAATCTTACTTCGCTCCTCAAGGTTAAGTATTTTGATTCTCATCCCCATGTTCGGCATATTTCAGAATTCATACGACTCAACTAAGAAATATTAATAAACAAACATCGAGAGAATGTTGCTGCTCATGAATATTAATGAGTGGTGGGCGGACTTAAAGAGAACAGGCTGTGAGGTGGAGAGGCAGGAAAGGCAGTCATTAAATTATCGAAAGATATGGTGAAGATATCGTTAATATCGTAAAAATCTGAAAAATTAAAAATTGAAATGCGATGGTGGTTAGCTAGCTTACTAATGCAATGACCTAAATAATATTCTATACATTTATTTTTAAAAATGTACTCAGCACATGTTGTGTTTTATATTTGGTCCTAGTGCTTAATTTGTTTGGATTCCTTCTAGAACGATCTTTTACTTAAGAAGAGGCCATGCCCTAGACACACACAAAAAGATTCATCATTCATAAACACAATTCATGCCACGGCTATTTACAGCATTTCTCATACTACTAATGCATTTTTATACAACATCTTATCATTATCTCTGTAGATGTTGCACATGGCACAAAAAAAAAAAAAAAAAACTGCCTCCAACGCCACACATCATCTTGGATCGCACTCTTTTTGTTTTTTGTTTTTTTTTCCGATGTCACATAAGAAGGCACCTCATACCTGGCGATTGCCTCTCAAGTGAACCGTGCACCTTGAGAAAATGGCCATTTATCAGAAACAAATGAGATGTCAGAGGTCAGGACAGCGCCGGGGTCCTGCATCCTCCACCGGCGCGCTATTTGTCACACCAAATGAGCATAACAGCAGGCGAGAGCGAAGAACGCGACGCTCGAGGCCCCTCCAATTAGTCAACTGATGAGATGCTAGTGCTACGGCTGCCAGCGAGACGCTGCTTTCTCCCAAATGTCAACAGCCGGCGTGATCGGAGACGCTACTTTAATTGAAAAAAAAAAAAAAAGTGAGCATGTCTTTGATATGCATCGGACCTGCATGTTACATTTGACCTACATTAACGTGTGCTGTTTCGCTATATATGTGCTACTGGTCGTTTCCTTCAGTCAAGGCATTTGATCATTAATTAGAATTTTTTTAATAATTAAATTTAAATAATTGAATTCCACACCAACCCAACCCCACCACCACCCCCCACCCCCACCCAATTAACCCACGCTTGGTAAGCTAAGCTATGTAATGGTAAGCTAAGCTATACAACATCATGACCATTATATATCCCAGATACACCAAGAGTACACTGAGCTACTGAGTCAGTGCATAAGGTGTCATAACAGGACCTAATGTCACTTAATAACGCGATATCAAAACGCCAAAAAACACTCTTTATGCCTATTGAAAAAACCTTCTTTATGCTTACGGTATGCAGGGTTAAGTCAGTTGTCATAAAGGGCTCACGCAGGTGTCACGTAGCCCTATGAACACCACCTTTGTGCGTGCTGCATAGACCGTAAACTTAAATGGAGCCTTTGTGACAGACACATAAATATATATTTTAACTACAATATTTCAGAACAACTTAAAACTCATCTTGGTTGGTTTATCGTTTCTGTAGCAACAGCTCATTGACAGGGACTTGTACGGTGGATGTTTACTATACGTCTGTAACTATAAATGGATAAAAAAGTATGATGAATTCGTTCATAAATAACCCATTGCAGTCGTTGGTGAATTGTTGCTGTACAAGAGCGATAAAACACTTCGATATGTGCTGTTGTTAGGAAATAAATCAACTTCGGAGTGGTAACAGAAACTCCACTTCATCACATGATTAATCTGTTGTTGATTATTTTCATATAACAGCGTGACACGGAGTGAATTATTCTGTGCATATAGTAATCTTTATAGTATAATAGCATATAGTAATGATTGTATACGTCAAGGCATCATTAACAAATCTATGTAACAAACTGAAATACTATGAGAAGGATTAAAAAAGTACTTGTAAGTACTTAAGAAAGATGAGAATTATAGCTATAAACATCCAGCGCCCAAAAGCCATGGACTCGAATGATCTTAGAGTGCGATTATGGAGTGTTCATGTAGCCTGCGTGTATCATATAGTGAAACTGATTCAATTTAACTTTCAATTCCAAGTTACAATATCGAAGCTCAGCTCTGCTGGCCTTTTGCATAAACCAAAGATGTCTATAATAATGTTTCAAGCTGTGCAAAGCAAACTGGCGGAAAAAAGCCATTTCCAATGTCCTTGGATGGTAAGCAAATAAAATACTGGAATGGTGCGAGGGGGAAAAAGATGATAACCAGCCAAGCCACTGATGGCTGTTTTGTTTTTATTCTCTGGATATCTTGAATTCCACTTTCCAGAATTTTGAACAAACGCTCTTCTTTGAGCTGTGCTTAAGACAGAGCGTAAAACAGGGAACTGAAACTGGCCTCGTCTCCCAGCATCAGACTTCTTTTCATCAGCGAAAAATCTATGGCGAAAGCCCAGGAAGGTCAAAATAAATCGACTTAATTGTCTGTGCTTTGGCGCTTCTGACACTTTCCCAGACAAAAAGTTGGATCATTAAGCTGCGAAATGTGGATTTAAACTGCACGAGCATAATGAACGACTAGCCGCATGATTGATAATAGCTTTATTTGCGTAATGCCTTTTTTCTTTTTTCCACAGCCAAGGACGCTTTACCGAGGAGAGACAAATCACTAATCACACAAATCACAGGTATTTATTCTGGATAAGATATATGATCTCACAAGAAAAATGGAATATAATAAAATATAAAACACAGTGCTGCCAATTTCTCAATTCTGATTGGTCAGATAATGTTGATTAAGTCATTAATCCATGGTGACGTTATAAGGATGGTGATCCTTAATATCGTAAGATATTGTTGATAATTTCATTGTGTAAGTGTTACTATGTTAACGATAACACTACCATATCAACCAATATCTTACAATATTAACAATAATATCTTATGACATAAGATATGGTAAGATATGGTTGAAGTGAAATATTGTAAGATGTAGTGAAGTTACTCTTAATACTGTAAAATATATCAAAATTATTGAAAGTATTTTTGTTAATATTATAAGATATGGTGAAGTTATGGTTAATATAGTAAGATGTGGTGAAGTTATTGTTCATTTCAAAAGATATGGTGATGTTATCACTAATATCCTAAGATACAGTGAAGGTATCCTCAATATCGTAAGATATGGTGAGGTTATTGCTAATATCATAAAATATAGTAAGGTTATCTTTAATATCGTAAGATATCGTGAAGTTATACTTAATATCTTAAAATATGGTGAGGTTATCTTTAATATCGTAAGATACGGTGAAGTTATAGTTAATATTGTAAAATATGGTGAGGTTATCTTTAATATCGTAAGATATCGTGAAGTTATA
>CM075015.1:21762815-21821620 GCA_037576675.1 Pangasius sanitwongsei | reverse complement strand
GATACGGTGAAGTTATAGTTAATATTGTAAAATATGGTGAGGTTATCTTTAATATCGTAAGATATCGTGAAGTTATACTTAATATCTTAAAATATGGTGAGGTTATCTTTAATATCGTAAGATACGGTGAAGTTATAGTTAATATTGTAAAATATGGTGAGGTTATCTTTAATATCGTAAGATATCGTGAAGTTATAGTTAATATTGTAAAATATGGTGAGGTTATCTTTAATATCGTAAGATATGGTAAAGTTATAGTTAATATCATAAGAAACGGTGAATATAGTAAGACAGTAAGATATTTTATAATTATCCTTAATATTGTAAGATACAGTGCAGTTATATTAATATCATAAGATATATATTTGAAATCGTCATTAATAAGATAAGATATGGTGAGGTTATCGTTAATATCGTAAGATGCTGATATGGTGACATCATCTTTAATATAGTAACAACTTACACCAGGAAATCGTATAGTGGACGCTCTACATAAACATGTGCAAATGTTGATTGTGGTTTTTGTAAGGAGATGGTTATATAAATTTTATGGAAGGAGTCTCCAGTGTCAGCGCTTTGTAACAGTCAGAGATAAACAGATAAAAAGTATAACATGTTCTTTAATGAAATGCAAAACTGGAATCATTTTAAGAGGAAAATAAAAGGGTTTTAGCAGTAACTGTGCTTCATCACACCACGCTGTTGTTGATTATTTTCCTTTTTACTGAGGATTTTTGTTTATGATGTCTTTCACAGATCAGCGGCCATCTGATGTCTCCGCACACAGAACTGCTAACAACATGGCTTGTGTTTCTTGGCACCACACAGAAGTGACACTTCACCTCTCTCTCTCTCTCTCTCTCTCTCTCTCTGTCTCTCTCTCTCACTCATGGCATGAGAGGATTTTTCTTAAACCTGGAGGTCTAGGAGCCGGCGTATACAAACCCGAGTGAGTAAAATATTCCTCATTCTCATTCTGCGTGCTACGTAGCAATGAATGTCCCACTGGCACTGACCATCTCTTTCGGTTTTATGGTTACTCAGCTGTAAAACAGATATATAAAACCACTTAAAAAAGAAAAGCCATGTTTTTTTTCTGGATTGTCCCATCAAAATGCAATGACTTATTTTATCGATGTCACTAAGCACTACATAAAAAAAAATAAAATAAAATAAAAATAAACTTTTTATGTCACAATTTGCCTTGTACTTCTCAACGTAAAAAGACATTAATACGGATACAGATACAAAACAGCAGGATATCAATGATGTTTGTTTATTGTTTAAGGTTCCTTTTATTTTTTAGCTATTTTGTAGCTATTTTATTTAATCCAAGTGTCTCAATTACACACGATTCTAATTTAGCTACTATTATTACAAGTGCTTTCCTTTCTGTTTGTTTGCATAAAAGGAAACTGTTTTCTTTTTCATTTTAGAATAAATTGTCTCAATAAGTATTTATTTTGGCAACTATTTGACGCCTACATACAAAAAAGTAAAGAGCTGTTAAATATCGCAGTCCGATCTCCTGTATGAACAAAAACGTTTTCCTAAAACAGATGAGTATCTCAGTTACACATTATTCTGATTTAGCTATTATTTTAGTTAACGTCAAAGTATTTTGTCATGATTTTGTAAACATGCTTTCCTCTCTGTTTGTTTTTTTAAATAAAAGAAAGTCAGTGTTGTTAGCAATGTTTCTTCATATTTCAGAATAAATTCTCAAAAACGGGATTAACTTTGGCGCCTAGTTGAGGCCTTTGAAATAAATTTATTTTACGATTTTGAAACCTGTACAATTTTGATACATATAAATGATATTCTTATTGCTTGAATGCTTTGCATTCTGTTTGTTCTCGATGTAAAAAAAAGTAATGACTTAAATATCGTAACTGATTATCTTAAAAGGGGATTTTATTCTGGCGTCTAGATGAGGTGTCGTAGAAATCCGATTCTGCATTTCCGTCTGAGTTTTGGTACTGTTATGCTATTGACAAATTCAAGGAGTTTCACGCTACCTGTAACATTAGCTACAATGACTAAGTTAGTCAAACACATCTATATTATGGGATGCTGTGGCTAATGACATCCTACACACAGGCTATGATTTCATGACCTTGATTTAGTAGCTCACGATTTCATTAAGACCTGTCAGAGCAGGATGTCAAAAACCGAAAATGCAAAATAATCGCACGTGCTGGATCAAGTGCTATTTTATTCGTGCTGGTGAATAATGAGTGTGGAAGCCATTTTGTTAAATTAAACCAATTTTGCAGTGATTAATGTGATAATTAGAACTAGAACAATTCATGCATCAAGTAATTGGCAGTATACTCTACCTGTATTAGATCATTTCAATGCTTGTCATCAGCAAAGAAAAAAACAACAACGGTATTTTGTCTTCAGTCCGCATTTTCTATCCCAGATTGTGACTGCGTTTCAAAATGGTGGTCTAGACACTATTGAAAAACACCGTCAAGAAAAATCTGGCAACCTCGGAGGCAACTAAACATAGGTTATAGTTATTTTAATAACCTGATTGGGGAACCCAGAAACTTGTTTAGGTGCATAACCCGACTCTGAATACGAGGAACTTTTCCAGCATAAATATTAATGTACCTGTTGGACTTAAGTCGAGAAATCTGACTATTTAACAGTGATGTACACAGTGCCAGTGTTCTCCAGTACAGCGCCCCCTACTGTAAGACCGTTCTGAGTGATTCCATATCCATTCCAGCAATAGGAAGTCAGACAGTACGAAAAGAAATTGAAAATGGGTCATTTTGACCCGAACAGAAGGGCTGATATTCTCTGTTGGTGTTGTCGAATGGGGAGGGGAGGAAATGGCTTCCTGTAAACTACCTGCCGCAGATGACATTATTAATCTCCATTTATAAAGGCACTGCATGTGCACTGAGCTGCAACGAGAGGAAGCGAGGCAGTCGCTGAGCTCCGTATTAGAGCACCCGTAGCGTGTGCACTCCTTACAATACATCAATGTGACACTAGTTTGTTGATAGTGACCTTTTAAAAAAAAAAAAAAGTTCTCTGCCAGGAGGTTGCCATTTTTCCCGCCCTCCTAAAAAAAAAAAAAAAATCATCCTGCGGGAGGAAATTGATTTTTATCTCACGCCGTCCAGGTAGTTTATGGAAGCCAATTAGAAGTGTTTTTTTGTTTTGTTTTGTTTTGTTTTGAGTTTGAAGGTCACGTGAAGTGAAAAAAAAAAAAGTAAAAATGAAAACAATACAAATAAAGGAAGGTGTGGTAAAGGAAGAGCCTGAAAGAGGTGCTTCTTTCGTCAGGTTTGAAGTTAGCTATCACAAGGTTGTTATTTTGCCCCACAAAAAAAAAAAAAAAAAAAAAAAATCACCCCAGGGACGACATTGATTTTATTTCATGCTGTCCAGGTTTACAGAGGCCAATTAGGAGGCATTTTCTGTCTGGAACTGGCTTCTCGGTCGGTGCTCAAGACTGGAAGAAAAAAAAAAACAAAAAAAAAAAACAGACCTCTGTAGCATTTGCTGAATCTGAATCAGACTGATGTCTATTGAAACCGGCAATTTGTGCATCTTCCTTGATGAGAGGTGTTTATTTTTAACAAAAAGGAAAAAAAAGCAACGACAGCTGCTACAGTTCCACATATTGAATACTCGAGTCTCGATGGAGAGCAACCCACCATGATGAGGAAGCTCGTCACCGAGTCAGGAGAATGCAATTAAAGCGCACCTTGGAGAGAAAGAACGCAGCTATCTCCACGGGCCGTTACAAAGCCTCATTAACTGTAGTTTGGAAATGAAAAGCGTTCTGCAGCTGCCTCGCCGTCCACGAGAGACAGAAAGAGTTTCAGATAGGACAGAAAAGAAAGAGCGCTTTATTTTTTATAGGAAACACACATCAACATTCAGGAGCTAATTGCAATCCCACGTGAAACAAAATCTCTTCTAGGGTAGAATCTGAATTTTTTTTTTTTTTTTTTTTTTTGGAGAACAGCGAAAAAGAAAATCGATGAGAAATATGGCCTTCATGGCACATCCATGGGCAGAAATCTCATTTATACATCGGCACTGTTAAATTCTCGATTCTGATTACTTAACATTTATGTAAGGAGTCTCCAGTGTCAGTGCTTTGTAGCAGCCTAAGGTAATGCTTTTCTTTACGTTATAACTGCTATAACGCAAGTCATAACAGGAAGTAACTTGTTTCGCAAACGTTCCATAACATTAAACGTTCCAAAACATATCAACGGATTAAAAAAAAAAAGATACAGTCACCTCACAAGTTTTGCCATAAGCCCTTTATAACTCCTGCTGAAGTGCTTTATAAAAAGATTTATGTCATTCTAATGAACGTGTCATGAAAGCCCAGTGTAGGTTATGATATTATCTTTAAACCTGGCATCATAACACACGGCACAAACATGTTATGGAAGATGTCATAAGCTTTAATGAGTTGCCATGACAGTTTTTTTATGTCCAGTGATATAAAAAGGCCACATAATTGTCATAATGATGCCATGACTGCTTATGTCACATGTTCATTTTTTGCTAGTATGTTATAGTATAGGTGATTTATTATTTAATACACACTGGTGCATAGCAATGACAATGACAACCTTTCCAGAAGCATCTCAATATTAGAAAATAACATGACACTTTATTGGTCTTTACCTCCAATAGTGTGCCAATGAGCACATATGTCATGTCAATGTCATGATGAGCCCTTAATGAAGCTAGCATTGCCTCTGCAACAAATAATGGAGAACTGTTTACGACATTACGTATGATAAGTAAAATTTCTTAATATGGTTATAGTGAATGTATCACTTATTGTATTCATACAAGTGTTATAACAATTGTCATGACATACATGGCATAACATCTATAATAATGCAGAGGAAAACTTAAGCAAGACATTAAACATTATAGCGTATATATTATAGTATATATATATATATATATATATATTAATATCTCATGACAGTGTATGTGCCACGAAATATTTATGATGTGTTATGAGGCAAGATTCATGTAATGTGCTACCCTTCCAAGCTATACAAGCTATATATAACGTAATATTTGCATATAACAATTTTATGCTGCAAAATCATGCACGGCTTAAGCTAGCATGTGTATAGCTTAATATATCCTGTGCATTTTTCCATTTTTGCAACAGAGGCACCATATTTCCCTTCCGCAACCCCATGTCAGGATTATCATCCCTATCTCTCAGATGCAGTGTGCTTCTGTTTACGTCGCCATGTGTTGCTTTATGTGCTGATGTATTGCGCATATTGATATTCAGAGCAAACATGGCCCTCCGAGTTGTCACAGGTTGTGTAACATTTGTGCTGCCAATTCCGTCTGGCAAAGGGCCGCTTCGCTCGCGGATAAATAAACATCAGAGCGTTGACGTGCACGATGAGCGAAGAGAGAGATTCGGGCGGCCAAATCCCTATGAAGAAGAAGCCCATTTAGAAAACATCATAAAACGCTACGAGGGAAAGAGAATCTCGGCTCGAAAGGCTCACCGGCTGTCTACTGCCGTCCCACCTGGGTTTTAAGGACGTAAGAGGAAAACACCCTCATGAGGAAAAACGAACGCTGCAAATGTGAGTGATGTGCTGCAGAAAGAGCTGCTTTGTGGCGAACAATAAAGCTGACAGCTTCTTTCGGGCAGATGGGATGAATTCTGGTGGGACTGGAGATGAACGGCTTGGTGGAGGAACGCCGGAGTACGTCTGAGACATTAGGTTATGATCTGCAGCAGCCGAGACAGTCATAAAAACAACGAGTCGAGCAATAAACCTGGAGAAGCTAACATCTGCTCCCTGGCAGATACTTAAGTTCTCTTAAATATCTAAAAGTTCTCACTGCCAAGATTTCAAGATGTTCCTCATCCTGAGATGTCAATCAGGACATGGAAACCTTGACCTATTCACAGCGCCTCAGTGCTGAGATTCTTTTTCTTAAAGCGGAAAACACGCCTTGGCTTCAGAAACATCATCTGCATAATTCCTGGTAATCCTGCGAGCCAGCGGTCTAAACTGCAAAGCCAAGGGAGAGGTTTAATCAAAAGGTCATTCTGCTGTCTGAATAATGTTTACATCACGCAGCCAAATCCCGGTCTGGTGCAGTGCCAAGTTGTGAAGGTGGAGGCCAATTTGATAATGAACGCCTCACTGTACCACATATGTTGCGGAGCGACTAATCACGTTATGAGAATATGAAGCTGCTTCTATTTTAGTGCAAAACAAATAGGACAAGTTCTCTTCTTACTACCAGTGTAACACAATGACACTATCTGTATTCAAATTAAACCAAAAGTGGGTGTGGCCTAAGCCAAAACATTTTTTTTTTCCTTTCTTGTGTGGAAATTCTGGCTCCGATAGTTCCTCAACCTCAGCTACATCACTCTAGTTCATAACTGGTCTCAACTAGACGACTGTTTTTTGTTTTTTTTTGGCATCCCAATCACGCAGCACAAATGTATTTCTCCGTAACATAAAGAAAGTCGTAGCGTAATTTAAACCGCCGTGACCTTGACCAGGCACTAAGTACGCTGTAAATGCATCACACAGAGCCGCACATTCATGTTAACGTGTTAATAATAAGTCTGCTTCTGTCAGTTTCGACATCCATGTCAGCTGGTGTCATTGTGACATAACATCTACGTGACAAATTTTAGTTGACATAAAGTTGGGTTATCACATGATGACGGTAGAACGTCATGACAAATGGTATGTCTATTGTTATACATAACCGCAATGATGTATCATGTCAAGCATCACAAGCAAACAGAAATAAGTGTCATTATGGTGTCAGGACATAACTGGGTTGTAACAGTGTCATCATGAGTGTCCTACATGTTCATAAATATCCTGATCCGAAATACGAAAGTAAATTGACTGAGAAACATTATGACATAATGACATTTACAAATGTGTGTCACGGGAGTCATGACAGTGCTTGCACGATACAAGTACAAAGTCACGAGTATAAAGTCGCTGACATGAAGGACACTGACACGGTGGTTATGTTTTTAAAAAAAGTCGTTACCTGCAGTATAAAATTTGATGCTCATTAATTCATCAGCAATATCCTACAGATAAAACTTAACAATTCGAATCAGCAATAAGCTAACCTTATTAAGGGAACCTTCATTCACAGAAAAACAATCCAAAAAAAACAAACAAAAAAAACTCATAATACATTAAAACCTTTTAATGCTACTTCTTTCAGTGGATAATTAACGACAATGACCAATAAACACATCTAGCGTATTCCTATTTTACTGAAGATCCACTAGAGTGGAACAAAACAATGAGTATGATAATGAGTAGCCAACACGTTATAGGCACTCTCAGATACATAGATAATGAACTGAGAGGCTGCAAAATAGGGTTATACATGGTCTCCATTTTATTATTATTATTATTATTATTATTATTACTACTACTACTACTATTACTACTATTACTTTTGGAGCAGTGGGATCTAATGGTTTCAAATCAAAAATGAAATGTAATATAAGGTTCCTGTCGCCATGATGGTCTAATTCTATTCATTTCTCAGCGTCTCACTCATTTTAAAAAACAATATTTCCCACAAATTATATATTTTGTGGCTAAAAAAATATATCTTGAGAAATTTAACAAGTGGCCTTGATATATGTATTATCTTAAGGGATCACCTTATTAAAACATAACCACACTGTCACCTCAGAAGCTCCGTATATGAGTACTAACTGAAGACAAGGATGAAATTTAATATCGACAATAAAAGGTAAAAGACAATAAAATAGTCCAAAAAATATCCAGAGTCTTTAGACTGAAGCTGCATCTTTAACCTTTTTTTTTTTTATCTTCCTGCTGCTAATACCAGCGACGCAAGCCTATATCGGTCAACTGGAAGATTGTTTTTCAGTTTGTTTTCCAGATTTAAGTAACATTAATTAAAGAGAAAATGCCATTTTCATTCTGCATCACTCACCTCCTGCCACCTCGAAGATGGCACGGCCAAAGCGTAAAACATCTGGCAATCCACTAGAGATAGTGCCACTTTTTTTTTTCTTTTTTTTTTTAACACGATTAAGTGGGCTGCATTTAATAATATCTTACCGGAGAAGACTAATGTTTCCTCTCGAGCACATTAGCATTTTGATAACCGGCCCAAGACTTTTCCTTCCATTTGCGATAAGAAGCGATGGCACGGCGGCAGGAGACAGCGTGAAATAATTGGCACGTTGCGGGTGAAAAGTCAGCGTTTAAGGGAGGGGAAAAAAAAAGGACGGTGGCAGAAAAAAGGGAAGGAGGAGGGGGCTGAAAATCCGAGGAGTGCTGATTCTGGAGTTCAGTAAAGCCTGCTCTAAATTTGCGTCACTGAATTTGATAGGGAGGGCAATAATTATGGAAAATACAATTTGCAAAAGTTGCATCAGCTTTACATTTCCGTTTCTGGATCTCAAATATAATATACAATATCCAGAGCAGCTCCTGGATGACTGAGTGGATGTGTCAAGTAAAAAAAAAAAAAAGAGAGAGAGAAAAGGGTTTTAACAATATTACAGTGTTTAAAAAAAAAAAAAAAGGAGAAAAAAGGTAAGGCAATGAGTCATCTGACCTATGAGTAAGACCTCATATAGTGCTGTGTTAAAGCCTGGAGCGATTTAGAGCCGTGTGAGAGCTAAAGCCAAGACAAAGCCGTGCTGCGCGAGATCACTTCGAATTATCTCTGTGCCCATCAGCGTCACCGAGGATCCTGAAAAAAAAACAAAAAAAAAACAACAAAACGCACCTCCGAGTCGACTAGGCGTTCTTGACGGCTATTAGGAACGACACGAGCAGCCCTCCTGCATCTAACCCATACACTGTGATGGACGCGAGCAGATAATGGATTTATGTGTAATCAGGCCACTAATTGACACTGATGTTAATGAAGCCACCAGCGGCGAAGTGCTTATGTCGCGCTGGCGGTGAACGCGATCGACTTCATCCTTGATTCTTAGCCTTTCAAGCTACACGAGTTATTCTTCACAAACGACCCCGATTGGTCAGAAGGCGTTGACGGAGCTCATTCTAATGCACTACGGTTTCTATAGTAACTGCTCGTTCACAGGGACTTGTACTGTGAAGGCTCCACATGAATGCTTTTTTCCCTTTCATTTTAAAGGAAGGAGTCTCCAGTGTCAGCGCTTTGTAACGGGCAAAGGTAAACCTGGAAAGCTTCCTGACGTGACCGGTTGTGGGTTTTTTTTTTTTTTGTCTTATTAACTTTGAGAAAGAGAAAGAAAACGAGAAGCTGGCGAAGGAACGACTGTTTATAGCTGCTATAACGTAAGTGATAACTTGTTCGGCGGACCTTAAATGTAACTATCAACAGATAAAAAGTATGACGTCATTCTTTAATGGATGAAAAATTGATTGACCCTGGCAAATTTCTGTGTTATAAGAGGGATAAAACACTTCAGGACGTGCTGTTAGAGGAGAACTAACAGTAATATGTTAGAATTGTTCTAATCATTCATGGAAAGGTATTACAGTTTGTAGCATTGTTTATAGTGCATTTATTCACTGATAAAAGAATGCGTTGTAAGTAGTGCTTATAACACATTATAATCTTCTCATAATGCACTGTATATGATATGTTATGAGCACTACTTATAACTTAAACCATGCTGTAACGCATGTAAAATGACCCTCTTACATCGATAAATATCACTAGATGTAATGCATGACATCGTATGAAATCTTCAGTGACAGGTTTATGAGTTTTTTGAGATTATGTCGGTTTTATGACGCAGGAGTCACATAACGGGTTACAAAATAAAGAAAAAATGGTAAGCGTGACAGCTTCGCTGGTCTTCTGTTATCGTTGTTATCGTTAATTGTTCTGGAAATTTGTCACTTGTCAAATGCTACTTAATTTTAACATGTCCACTACTAATTATTTATATTTATTTACATAAGCTTTATAGGCTTTTCAGAGAGAAAGCCAGTCAGTGTTCCAGTTGCTGTAGAGCAAATTCATGTTTGAAAAACAAAAAAAAAAAAACAACAAATCAATTCTCTTCTTTTATGACTGTTGCGGAGATGACGTGCCTCGCTGCTGTGATCATAATCTGAGTTACGTTCGAAATGTCGACCGTCATTTAAGTCAGCGGGAGATCTTCGGAGGGTGCCGTGTTAATACGATGGAGGAAGTAAAAAGCACTAGTGGCCTGAGCGATGCAATTAAGACGAGTTAAACGTGTTTATTGGCGTAAACAGCTTTGGGATTTTTTTTTTTCTTTAAAGAACGTGATTATCCTGAAATCCTTTTTCCATCAGGGTTTAGATGCACTAGAACATTCCGGGGAACGGATTCTCTGGTGATTGCGCGCGGCTGTTAAGCACTCCATTCACATATTCAGTAAAAACACACGTATTGATTAAACTAGACGGCTTTAACAAGCGAGGATGGCGAAGAACTGCGATGAACGCACACTTGCTTTTTGAACCTAAACTTCTTGCATGACCTTTGGGATCACGGCCATAAATCACAAGCTTATCAGGCGGCTCGGCTTTTCTAGGCCGCGTAACGAGATCCCGCGTGCTTTCGATTCCAAATTAGCTGAATTTCTCGGACAAATTGAGCGCCGCATCCAGAATGACCCTCGCTGGTCCAGCTGGGAAACAAAAAAAGCTCATTTAAATGATTTTCCTTCCCACAAACACGTTCGGCGTCTGCTTGGAAATCAGCCCCCACACAGCGCCGTGACAAAATAAGCAAGCAATTAGCGCGGACACACTCCTGCAAGTTATTAAAACTAAACTTATTAGGCAGGGTGTTGTTGAAAACTTGACAAAAAGCCCTCTGTAACTTCAAAAGCCAATTATACACTTCTCAGGCATGAGAATAGTGTTCTGAGCAAATTAATTCCTATCAAGAGTCTCCAAATTTTTCACTTTAAGGAAGGCTCAGAGGGAGAAACAGTGTGTGTGTGTGTGTGTGTGTGTGTGTGTGTGTGTGTGTGTGTGTTTATAAACCGGGGTTTAAGGTAACCACCAGGCATCTGGGGGGGAAAAAGCTGGCACTCATCTGTTTTAGATAAAATGTAGACACCAGAAAAGTTTGCAGTAGAGAAGTTCACTTTCTTTCTTCCCATTCTAGGAAAATCAATAGTTATTAAGAAAGTGTGCTTCTAGTCTCGACATTTTAACTAAAACACTCCCCAATGCTCCAGTTTCTACCACGATGTGTAAAGAAAACAGCGCTTTTAATCAATTCTCAAATTATCATTACAATTATTTGTAAAGTGTACGATTTGACACTTCATTGTCGACCTATTGAATTTTTTTTTTTTTTCTTTCAAGTGCCATCTTTGTCTATTTTTCACCAAAATTTCATCCTTAATAAATATAGTGAGCTGACGTTAGCTACATACTTGGCTAACGTTAGCTAAGTCGAACGTACGTTGATTCAATTTCACATGAATGAACATTCAGAACATTCTCCATTTACAGTGACGGCAAGTGGGAAAATCAAGATGCGAGGAAAAGGGGGCGGGGCTTCCACTGGCGTCAGTTAATGTCGTAGAGTTCAAAACACCTATTGTACTGTAACTGTACTAGCATACTCAGATACGCTATAAAATGCGTAAAAGTTGACTTTGTTCTGATCTTCCCTCTGAAATATCGCACAGTTTCAAATAATTGGAACACAAAACACTGAGTCGTTAAGTAAAATATGCGCCATGGGTTTTTTTTTTTTTTTTCAGACTTGCACAGTGTGTTCTTCATCAGGATGCAGCTTTCGCAGAATCAGACTGGACAGCACCCGAAGCTCGATTATAATATTCATCACATGCTTATTGAATTGATATTAAAATGAGGCGTGAATCGCTGACGGACCTTCCGCTGAAGAAATCTGACATGTTATCTACATTTTGCAGTACCAGCTCAGCGAGAAATGGCCCAAAGCTTTCCAGCGTGGAGGTCATCAGTTAAACATTTATACGTCTCAGGCTTTTTACAAAGTTCCTATTGATTGAAATTCGGTAAAGATAATTACAGCATAATGTACAGAGGACTTCGCTAATTACGCCACTATTAAAGGGATTCTCCAACGGTTTTTTTTTTTTTTTTTCCCCTCAGCTGAGTTTCTATCCACAGAGCACTGAGAATCTCTATCCATCCCCCTGCACTGAGAAAAGAAAAACCTGAAACCCTGTTTACCTCAAAGTTATTTATAAGGCTGCTTGTAAAACTCCGCCCATACAGGAGGTACGTTACCTTACAATTGAACGATAAAGGTGTGAGGATCAGACAGACGTATTCATTTTATGGTTACTTTATTATTATTTGTAGAATTTCCAGGTGAACATGGTGGCCTGGAAGGTCACATGACCAGACATAATAGATACCCGACACCTTGCTAGTCAATATGTAAGGAATAAAACACTCTGCGTCGTGCTGTTTTGGGAAAATAATCAATGACGGGGCGGTGTGATGAAACGGAGTCACTGTTACCATCTTGAAGTTGATTAATTTCATAGAACAGCATGTCCGGAAGTGTTTTATTTCTCTTGTACCACGGCAATTTGCCAATGCTTACAATTTTTCATTTATTAAAGAACAATATGTTTTTTTTTTATCCGTTTATAGTACCGAGAATCCACAAAGCGTAAACCTTTCTGTCCTGAAGACGGCAGAAAACTTAGTTACGGCTTTACCTCAGCCTCTTACAAAGCGCTGACACTGGAGACTCCTTCCATACATGTTCAATGATCATCTCCGCATAAGGAGACACCTTGCATACTTATTTACTCTCTGCGTAACTGTAGAAACGTATCAGAACAAGCGCATTAACATACTGTAAACCGGCGTCATAGAAAATCAATCAATTCCTTCTGACCAATCAGAATCGAGAATTCAACAGCGCTGTCGTTTTCAGTAATGCTGAAACTGGCCTCAGGTATATTTCAGTATAAGGTGATTTAGATGCTAATATACAACTGTCAGGTTCTCGACAGTTAAAAAATGATCAGTAAGAAATCAGAAGGATCATAACATTTGAGGAATCTCGTGCTGCTAATTTTTCCTGTTTTGTGTCACGTGATTAGTGGATTCGCTCCACTTGGCAATTAGCAAACCCACCAGATGTTACACGAGCAACACTGATCATTTATTGCGACTCGAATCAACCAGCACCATGACAATAGTGTATCTAATAATCATCCACAAAAACCGGCCATGATTGTGCTCAAACGCAAGTATTTACTCTGCATTATTACAAATCTGCTTGCAATCTGGTGCTTGGGTGAAGGATAATTAAGAACACGATCGAAATTCATCTTCATATCATTATTATTAAAGAATTACTGATTATCGTTGCTCCATTTTTTTACACTGCAAACACGCTTTGTACTGAGCAAACTATTTAATATGTATTAACTGAGCAGAAAGGCTGATCACGCTACAGAACCATGTAGCTCAAAATAACGATCCTGACGAAACATGTAGCATCATCTGGCCTGTACAAAGTGTTATTCTCCAAATCTTCGTTTCAAAACTCTCGCCGTTTTTGGTACTAATTTGAAGTGGATAAATACTGTATGCTCATGAAGCGCTTAGGGAATCGGAGAAAAAACACACACAGGCTTCAGGACATATTGCCGTGCCATGAACGTTGGCGCATTGTTCTGCCGTCCTCTGGCATCGTGTCCCGGCCGCGGACATCCACACACTGTTTGTTGTCAAACCCCCAGTGGCATTTCGAAAAGAGCATCTTTCAGGCTCAGCTGGATAATATTCCTGTTTGGAAAACCTGTGGGAAACACGCTCCGGTCGACTGCGGCGTCGGGGACATAAAGCTTTTCGTAATGAAAAGGCATAAATACCAAAAACAATAAATAACACTGCAGTAAATCACTGATTAAAGCTTGGAGAAAGAGCTTTTTTTTTTTTTATTTCTATCTAAGCTGTCCTTGTGAAAGTTCAACACGTACCTTAATACACAGATGCAGCGGTACAACACGAGTAACTTCCACCTCAGCGACATCACAGTGACCTTGACTGGGACCGAATTGGGAAGAATTTTTAATAATCTGCTCCTTCAGTAAAATGAATGAATATTAATAATAATACTAATAATCTGCTCCTTTTAATTATTATTGAATTTAATTTCGGGATAACTTTTTGTGCTGATCTGCAGCACACACAAATTCCTGTAGTATTTTAAATTGCCAAAGATTATTAATATTATTATTAACTGATATTATCAGTTCATAGTCACATTTAATGCTGTCATTTATGTTATAGCAGCTATAAACGGTCGTTCCCTCACCAGCCTTTTTTTTTTTTTCTGGCTTGCAGCTTGTCATGTTACAGAGAAACCGAAAAAAAAACAAACAATAACTTAGCATTATGGCTTTACCTCTGATTGTTACAAAGCGGTGACACTGGAGACTCCTTCCATGAATGTCAAACACACGTCTGCTTACAGAAAAGTTCACCAGATCAAGGAGTAGAGACACTTTAATCAGTCCCTGGGGCTGAGCGGTTACTAGGGAAACGATTACGTACGAGAACGAATAATCTCTACACTGCTGACAGCTTCATAGCGAACTGATCTACGGAGAACACTTGTTTTTTTTTTTAATTCGCATTGGACGCAGCACTCAGACATTTAATAACGAACATTAATTTAACCCGAGGTCTATTCATCAGCTAGACAGAAACCTGTAACCTTTTATTGCATCATCATCAGTTTTATTGTCTCCGTGATAGATTATGTAACGACGGTGCTCACGGCACGTGAAGTCCTACAGAAGGTAATTAGTGATCATTTTACTGCTAAACACGCACCATGAACAATAATAACGAACTGCATTTTTCAGATTACACAACTGGGTGAGTTGGGGTTAGACTAATAGTGGTGTGAGCGCTAACATCACGCCAGGTCTATAAAGGATTCAGGCGTTTAAACCTGGAACCGAAACCAATAAACGTGTCCTGGGCGAGTGTTTTCAATTTCCTGGAACTACAATTACAAGACAAAGAGGTTTTTAAAGGATTCTTGGTGGACGTCCAGGGTTCAATCTGTAACCATTTAACAACGAGAACCACTCTGGCTTCTCGAATAGCTCCTAAAAGAAAGGTTTTAATACACCAACGTGAAATCACCACGTAATCAATTGCATGTATATTGTGTTTAACGCCACTTTTCACCCATATAAAGCTGCAATTTTATTCTACGACCATGTCACACCGACTTGTCACACTGTACGAGATCCAAATTCTCCATAACGTGTCATAACGCGTGTTCTCCATGCCCAATTCTACAACGAAGATCCTCTAATGCTAGATCTGCGATTAAAGAAAATCAGACGCAGTTTACTTCATCAACCAGCGCAGAAAATAAACACAAACATTCTTCAGTGAGCTTGAGGTAATGAGGAAATCTGTTTCTGTCCATGTTTTTTCGTTAACATTTGCTACATTGCTACAAACGTATCTGGAGATGTAACGTGAGTTTGGTGTCATCCTATTGGTGGCTTTTGGAAACGTGTCACGGCAATGCTCACACTCGGAGATTTTACTCAAACATTTCTCACGCTGCTAGCACTTTGTTGTCGGATGTCTTTGAACAAAGAATTGCTTTGCGATGTTAATTATCCAAATCCTGAGCAGTTACATCTGAATTTATTAATTAGGCTAACAATGACTAGAAATATTCCATGTAGGCTTAAATGAACGTGATCCCTACCTGAACTTGAACGCAGCCAAAAATCACAGGTCCAAAGCGTCCATCCGTCGAAAGGCCCCTCAAATGAACTGTTTTTCTACACTCTAATGATCCGTATTTTTGGAACCAGTTGTTTTTAATGAGAGTTTAACACCTACCTTATTATTAACACTCCAAACCTCAACTTATCAGCTAATTAGAAAGACACTCACAGCCTGTGTAGATGTGTGACTCTTCAGGTCGTGAGCTTGGCATTCGTGACTTCTGCGTTTGGAAAAGCCAGAATTTTTTAATTCCTGTCAACTGTCGATGTGTTGAAGAAGATACTGTTTTATATAGCACATTTTGCTTCGAAGAGCTGCTCAAGTTACATCCATATACACCTATATAAAATAACCTAACTTTCACCGTTCCTTTTAGCTAGTCACTCTAGCTAACGTTACCAGATCACAGACGTAAAAGTTAGCAGAGGACTGTGTCTCCTTTACAACCTGATGGTCTCATTGTATTTATTTGTGTAACGTTATATTCAAACTTCATAACATCTGCAAAAAAAAAAAAAGGGTTATTCAATAACAGGATATGCGGAAGATTGTGTCCTCAAAAACATGTCTGTTTTTCTATCTTCGGCTTAATGAATAAACCTAAAAATGCACAATTTTGGGGCGGAGTCAATGCAATCGTATTAATTTAGCACCTTTCAAATTCATTAAACCTGAAAGTCACTGATAACGGAGACTGCGTGAGCAAATCGATATGTCTGGCGAGCATGTATTAAATTTGCAAAAGGCAAAATTAGAGCATTCACTAGGTTTTAATAATTGAAAAGGTTTTTCAAGATTATACCTCAGTCATTCCCTCACCAGCCTCTCTTTTTTCTATCTCTTGAAGCTAACAAGACAAAAAAAAACGCAGCTTGTGCACCTTCTGACCAGCTGGATTCGAGAATTAGCGCTATGGTATAAGAATAAATAGCACATGCCAAAACCTAATGTAAATATTTTTCCTATATCTACTTCACATGTGACAATAATTCTTTGTAAATCACAAAACAACATGCCTACCTTTTTGCAAATTAGCACTCGTTATTTGGGCTCTTTGGGTAAATCAGGGCCTGAAACTGGAACTTGTGTTGATATTCCTAGCTATTGCTAATTTGCGTATAATTTTTGTATATACTGGCTGCTGCAGAATTATCATTGTAGACTGAATGTAAATAAAATGACTTTTTTTTAAAATAAATAGGCAATATTACTAATACCTTCGCACACATTACAGGTGTAACGCAATGCCACTATCTGTATCTGTATCCGGATTTAAACCGAAAGTGGGCGTGACCTAAACCGCAAGGCCGTGCATTCTGGCTTCGACAGTTCCTCAACCTCAACTACATCACTCCCGTTCAGAACTGCTTTCGAACTAGAGGCGTTATCCCGCTCACGCACGTGATTATTTTTGTTTGTACATTTGTATTTTCCAACGTTCTATTTCCCAAAACAGAAACAAACTAGTAGCTGGATTTAAACCACCGTGACCCTGATCAGGCAGATTCCTGCACGTTTACGTGTTTTAAAACGGCATCTCCTAGTCGTATCTGTATTTCGTACTTGTTTAGAACACATCTGTTCATTCTGTTCATCTGCTTTGGTTACACACCAATCAGGTCCAGCTGCTTCCTGCTCAAAATAACGAATGCTTTGGAAGAGTGTGTTCAACATTTAGTCCGTTTGGGTCGTATGACTTTCCACACCATCGTCACTAGGGACCCATTAACAGGAAAATAAAAAATAAATAATAAAAATCGAAACCAGGTCTTGTTCTGCAAGCTAATTAAATGTTGCTCTGCGTGCTATTATAATGGCACCCTGACTTTCCACAAGTATGCGTATGTTACAAGATCGTTTTAAGATAAAGGACCATATTTAGCGCAAAATATGGTTCAGACAAAGAAACCCGACCGAGGCTCATTTGACGTCCACGAATCGTGTCTCAATACGGACACGACTTTACCTTGAAACACACAGCCTTCTTATTACTCGAGGCAGAAATTTCTCTAATGTATTAATGCACATGTACAATGCAGAGCTTTTGCACGTCCTTTTCTTCTGTTTTTCTCTAATGCACAGCACTTTGATGTTTAAAAGGCTTCTAAAACTCCTCAAGGCTTTAAAACTGTCGCATCTCTTTGGTCGGCGCTTTAATGTCTGAAGAAAAAAAAAAAAAAGTCTAGGGAAAAAAAGCGTCCAGTGTTTTAACTGCTGACATTATACTCTTTTTTTGCTTAAACTCCAAGGTAGTGTATATAAATCTATAATTTATTCCTCTCGGGCTGTATAAAGAAACGTTCTGCTCTGATTTAATATTCAACAATTTATTATTAGAATTATTTGTATTAGTATCAGGTGTAGTATTTTTTTTCATTTCATCACTTCATTTAATTTCTGTTCAGTGTCACTTTCTTTGGTCGAATAATAAGCACATAAGGAATAACCCACTCCGTGTCATGCTCTTAAAGGAAAATAATCAACGATGGAGTGGCGTAACGAAGCTACGTCGTTACTATTCGCACCTCGAGGTTGATTAGTTTCCTAGAACAGCACGTCCTGGAGTGTTTTGTTCCTCTTTACACCACAGCGATCTTATTTGCTTATTTGTTAAACGATGACACATCATAGGTTGGATCCGTTTATAGTTACATTTAAGGTTGCGGGACGTCCACGAAAACGAGTTCTCGCTTACGTTATGGCAGCTATGAACATTTTCCCTCAACCGTCTCTCTTTTTCCTCTCTCTTAAAGACAGCTGCTCTGTCCTGAAGTTTGTCGGAAAAGCTACAGCTTTACATCCGACTGCTACAAAACGTTGACACCGGAGACTCCTTCCATCAATGTTAAATAAATAAATACCTTTTTTTTTTTTTTTTTAAATTCCATAGTAATTGTGAGCATGGCTGATTACATCGCAGACAGTGAACGTTAAATCCTCAGTAACAGTGGAGAATCTAGGCCACTCGGGAATGAGCGATGACTACGGGTATTGATCTTCGTCATTACCGTCCTACTGTTTCTCCAACGCCACGCCTGCGATTTATCGACGCGGCATTCGAAACACGATCAGAGAGCACGGAAAACACTGTGAGTCAGACTTCTGCGACTGCACGCGAACTCCAACGCTGACCCACTAACTTGCCAGGTTCAAATAACAGCACGCTCGAATAAACAAATAAATAAATCCCTGGAACAATAAGCAATCAATAACGGAGCCTCGTCACTCTGTCAAAAAAAAAAACATTCACGGCAGCAAGCTGGTGTTATTTATTGCTTTTTTTTTTTTTCCCCATCAATATTGTAGTGAAAATCTGTGAGAGATTACGAGCTGTCAGGTGTGTGGTGTGAAACGGAGACTGTGCCAGAAAGATCATCATCGCCATCATCATGCAGCAGCCGCGCCGCTCTTCGGGTCGAACAGTTCAGCATCATCAATAGACGCTAATCTCTAATTTGGACATTGCTTCACTTTTGTTTCCTGCGCGTGTGTGTGTTTTCTGCTTGAACGCTACTAATATTAATCATCACCTTAGCATCCATGATGGCAGATCTCCACACATACTCAAAGAAAAAAAAAGAATAAACTTCAGAGCGTGAAAAAAGTAAACATTAAAGCGGTCACTGATATGCAATGCAACGTGCAAATGTCGCAAGCTTTATGATCAAATCTGCAATAAACACACGTGTGTCCTGTGCATCATCTCGTGCAATTTTTGTTTTCTCTCTTATCAAAAACACAGCAATAAATGAAGCATGCACGCGCGTGCCTGTCCTGAAAACAGCCCTAACCTCGGACACTGTGCATGGAAGGCTGAAAGAAGCTAAACTCTAAACTCTGTTCCTCTTTGCCTACTTTGTGCTGTCTGAGATTTTCCCAGGGACTGCTGCATTAATCATCATCGTGATGCCAGTGCAGGATGCGCTCTCACACACACACACACACACACACAATAAATGCACAACTTCAGTGTATGCAAAAAAGAAATATGAAAGTGCTCCAAATGCATCATTTCCAACTCTCTAGAAATATCACTGACACACAATGCAATTCATTATTCAGCCTAAGCATGTTGTTTAAGGAGAAGTTAAGGAGAAGCATCATCTGTGCATCATCTTATTCGTTTTTTTTTTTTTTTATATATCTTATCAAACACACAGCAATAAATAAAGCATGCGCGCGCCTTTGGGACCCATGCCATGCGAGCCAAGTGTGCACAAAACCAAGTCGCGAGCCTCCGCGAATCGCAAAACACCGAGCACTGACCTCCGGTGGGGAAAAGAAAGGAAGCGCGCGGAGCGTGTTTTCTTTTTTTTTTCTCTTTCTTTCTTTCTTTCTTTCTTTTTTTTCTTCCTCTTTTTTTTTTTTTTATTTATTATTTTTTATTTAACGACGTCGCACCGGAATGCGTCCCCGCCGCGCTCGCGTGCACATCCCTTCTCCTCCTTCTCTTCCTCCTCCTGCTCTTCCTCTCTTACGCGCGAGCGCGCTCGTTTTTCTCTCTCCCCGCGCGTGTCTTACCTGAAGGGCATCTCCCGCCACTGCCATCAGCTGCCAAGATTTCATGGCGGTCGAGGAGGAGGAGGAGGAGGAGGAGGAGGGGGGGGAGGAGGGGGGGGAGGGAAGGGAGTTAACGGGAAGTGCAAAGCGTGCTGGGGGTGCTGGTGGTGGGGTAGGAAAGGGGGGGGTGGGGGGGAGGGTGTCAGAACGGCAAGGGGTAAATTTAAAAAAAAAAAAAAAAAAAAAAAAAAAAAGCGAGGAGCAGAAAGTGGCTCCCTGGTCTTTTTCTCGGAGGCGGCGGCGGAGGTGAACGCGGATTTGCGCGCGCGGCGATGGAGAGTGAAAGATAGAAATAAAGACAGAACGAGAGAGAGAGAGAGAGAGAGAGAGGCGCGAGCGGGCGGTCGCCGGTGTGTAGCCACGTGCCGCCGATGCAAATGAGCGCGTGTGTCACTCTGGAGTGCGCGCGCCATTACGCCTCACACCACGCCCCCAACACCACCACCGCCGCCACCACCACCAACACACTTCGACTTTTGGGCGCGAGGCTACGACGGAAGCTCATTTGCACGACGTTTTTTACACTTAGCACGTGCAATTTTTCTTATGCGACTAATTCCTAATGCAACTAATAATAATAATCAGAGGTAATGATTGATTGACAGAAACCTAGGTGGCGTGCTCACGTGCCTGGAGTTCAACTTTTGGGTCGAGTTATGTTTCGTACGCTCATCTCTAGGACATTTTTGTACACAGAAAGTTGTACCACGTGCAACTCACCTAGTCAGCGCAGGTTTCAGCAGCCCTGGACTACATTACCCATCAGCCCCGTCAGAATCACAGGGCTATTTCACGTGCCTGCTTGATTGCTCTCACCTGTTTTGTGTTTCCCCCCGATTAGCGTCCCCAGGCTCTTAGGCTGCGTCCTAATCAGCTCCCTAGTTCAGTTTATCAGGGCGCTGATCAGGGAGTCGGCCATTTTAAGGGCTGTCTCTATCGTAAAATCCTTCCAGTGCACTGGAAAGTTCAATCCCTAAAAAATCCCATAATGCACCACAAAAACCAGGGAGCATCAATGCTCACTATCTTCCCTTACTGGAAATGATGTCATATTTTCTGAAGCCTCTCAGCTTGAAAAAATGGCGTACGAACTCTCAGCCAACGCCTACAAACATAAACTTGTTGTTGTTGTAGCTCTCAGGTGATGACTTACGTTAGCGATTTTTAACTTTATTTGATGTTCTGAATACGGTTTGTTTGAGTCTAATGACTTTTAAGTGTTTAATGATTTAATAAAATTCACTAGAGACGTGTATAGAGACGTTGCGGAGAAAAATAAAGCTTGGAAGGAAGGAGCAGAGATCGGAGATGACTCTGAGAGAGTAGATGAGTGTACATAGCTAGTACAGCTAGCTAGAGCACATAAACTTTAACTCCAACAACCGATTTCACACTGATTGTGTTGTTTTTTTACAACTTGTATATCCTAGTTACACTATATACAGCTACAACGACACAACTGACAACAGCAGCGGTCGCTACAAGTCCACAGGAGAGCAACTACAAGCGATACAAGTGTGAACATAGAGCTAAAATGCGTAAGCGTGCTGTTAATGCACGGGTGTATGTGAAAGGTCATCGCTCCTGTCATCTCCGTCCTCGTATTCATCTGTTTTTGCGTCGCAGGCTACACGGAGTTCACCGCTCGTGCTCATTTAAAGCTCTGCTCCACCATCTAAGCTGAGAACTTGAACGGTTTTAGTCCTCAGCAGCCATGACACCTGGCAACAGCATGTCAAGAACATATCATTTTGGGTTTTTATTTTTTCTTCCTCGGCAACGTCAGCCCAGTGCAGATCAGCGCTACTGCCAGCCACCGCTGTACAATCCTGGTGACAGTCTACATAAATTGGGTTAGCAGCGGCCCAGGCGGTAAAGGACTTGTCATCAGTGACCTCTGTGTAACTACATCCCCGCTGCTCCCGAAGTGCCGCGAGACACAGTGTTTTAATATAATTCCGTCCTGTCCTGACGTTCCAATTTCTTAACGCCAGCCCGTGTTTATTAGGACTTTCTTTCACACGGGCTTAAATTAAGGGCTTGTCCTCTCCGCCGTCGTGCCTCGTTCCTTAATTCCAGTGTGTCATTAGAAATTTCGAAGAGTCCACACATGATTGACGTCAGATGCGTCACTGGATGCGTGACAGTGAGACAGGGTGAGGGTGTGTGAGGTCTGATTTGAAGATGGATTGCATGCATCACATAAAGCATCATAAACATGAACGTAATCAATCATCACTGGGATATTTTATTACACTGACACCACAGGACATGATGTGATGGTATACACGCTTAAACGTAAATGTGTTTTTGGTTCCTTAAAAAACTCATTTTAGATTTGAAAGCTAAAAACTAGAAAAAAAAATTCTGCAAAAAACTAAATCATTTTCCTCCGTAAAAGAGCCTTCAGTATTATGGCAATATTTATTTATTTATTTATTTATTTATTTATTTATTTTATATTTAAGATCCATCACCCAAAAGGTTGTTTAGAAAACCAACCAAAAAGATTTGTACCTTAATTATGTTTGTTTGTTGGTTGATTGCTTTCTTTGCTTGTTTCTTTGTTTGTTTGTCTGCGTTTTTTTTTTTTTTTTTGCTTGAATATCATTCATTCATGCCCGTTCTTTTGCTTATTTGTTTGTTTTCTTTAGGATCCATCATTAAAAATTCTTTAGGAAACCAAAAACAATGTTTTTACTGTGGCATTGCACTAAAGAAATTTCTCTGGAGCATTTAGAACTCGTTTGTTTGTTTGTTTGTTTGTTTGTTCAAGATCAAGCTGTGTTTAAGATCCATGACATTTCTTGTAAAGAATCTTTTAGCACCCTTAAGCATTATTTGTTTGTTTGTTTGTTGATTTTTTTTGTCTGAATATTATTCTTTTGTTCGATCCTTTAGTCATTTTATTTGATTGTTTTTTTTGTTTAGGATCCTTCGTCCAAAAAGTTCTTTAAGAAACAAAAATACAATGGTTCTTCTGTGGCTTTGCCCTCAAGAACCTTTTCCAGAACATTTATACATTGTTTGTTTGTTTGTTCAGTTTAAAATCCATTGCTCCACACAATGCTTTTTGGGTACATTTATTTCATTTTTATTTACTTTTCATTTTTCTACTTGTTTTCTTTGGCAGAGGGTAGCATTGCCGCCTCCCAGCTCCAGTGTCCCCGCTTCGATCCTGAGCCCAGGTCACTCTCTGTGTGGTGTTTCACGTGTTCTTCTCATGTCACTATGGGTTTCCTCCAGGTTCTCCGGTTTCCTCTCACCTCCTGAAAACATACCAGTAGGTCGACTGGTTTCTCTAAATTGCCCCGTGTGTGAATGAGTGTGTGTGTGTGTGTGTGTGTGGCCGCCCTGTGATAGACAGGTGTCCCTTCTGGAGTGTATTCACACCTCACACACACTGTTCCCAGAATAGACCCCGGATCCACCAGCACCCTGACCAGGATAGAGTGTTTACTGAAGATGAACGAATGAATGACTTTTAGATCCAACAAATAAACATGATATCACTCTAAAAGAACCTTTTTCTGGCACCTTTATTTTCAAGAGAGTAGGCCAAACACACACTCGGTTCCTTCAGGTGTGTGTGTATGTGTGTATGTGTGTGTGTCTTGGTTTGAGTCTACATTATACAAAAGAATAGGGTTCCGTAGGTTCCTGAGTGTTACTACATGACATGTAACCGTGAGCAGAGAGGAACAGGAAGAGGAAGAGAGTGGATTAGACCTCTGTCCCAGGAATATTTATGGTTATTTATGAACCTGCAGCACAATATCAGTAATGGCGTTGTCTTCCTGTGACTCTCGCGTGTGCAGGCTTTCACGTTTTACCTGAATGAAAATTGGCGACGTGTCATTTGTCTGCGCAGTGTCATCTCTGTGCCCACTAATGGGATTATTCCTTTCCCATTTTTTACAAGCAGAAGACATCTTGCTGTTGTCTGCCAGGCTGATGTTCATCCGCTTCGCACATTCTTAATCGCTTTCCGGTGCAAATGATGCAACACGATGGCTGACAATTACATCCCAGAGCTCTCGTACGCTTACTAGTGCAGATAAGCTGCCACGAAGATGTGTGTCAACGTTGATAAAACCGGGGCTGTAAATGATTGTGCTGTTATACCGCGGAGTTATGGAATTCTCGATTCTGATTGGTCAGAAGGTGTTAATTCATTTTCTATAAAGCAGCTCTGTTGATATTAACGCGCTAGTTTTAATACGTTATCGTTTCTATCGTAAGAGCTCATTCACAGGGAATTGTACAGCAGATGTTTTTAGCTTTTCTGTAAGGAGACATTTGTGTCACGTTTATGGAAGGAGTCTCCAGTTTTAGGGTTTTTTTTTTGTCTTATTAACTTCGCAAGAGAGAAAAAAAGAGAGGCTGGTGAGGGAACGACTGTTTATAGCTCCTATACCATAAGTGAGAACAGGAGCTAACTTGGTCCAGAGATGTTCCGCTATAAATGGATAAAACTTACTGTATACATTTACAATTAGAAAGAAAGAAAAAAAGAAATCAAGAAAGAAAGAAACAGTGGTTAAGACAGCTACAGAAAGAAAGAAAGAAAGAAACAGTGGTTAAGACAGCTACAGAAAGAAAGAAAGAAAGAAAGAAAGAAGATGGAAATAAACACTAAATCACTAAAATTGTTTTTTTTCTTTCATCAATATTAAATGAAACTATAAATGGATAAAACTTACTATATACATTTACAATTAGAAAGAAAGAAAGAGAGAAAGAGTGGTTAAGACAGCTATAGAAAGAAAGAAAGAAAGAAAGAAAGATGGAAATAAACACTAAATCGCTAAAATTGTTTTTTTCTTTTTGTAACACAATTTTTTACAATTTTATAATTATTTTGATAATTTTAGAATTTTAGAATTATAATTTTATCATTTTTATAGTTTTTACAACATTTTGTAAAAGATTCCTGAAGGTAATGTCTGTAAAATATGTAAAATATGTAAAAACAGTTAAATAAACAAACTTTCATTTCATTTATTTATTCACCGTACATTTCTCAGGTCTTTTTGTTTTTTTAAAGATCCTTTTATTTCACCCACAATGAGGCGAATATAATATCTGTTATACATAAACATGTCCCGCAGCAGATTCAATCATTTCAGCCACAGTTTGGGGGAAAAGCATTTTAATGAGCGTGAATAAATAAATTTGAATTGTTTCTCCACAATGATCTGAAAATATGATCTGTGATATTGCTGTGATGTACAAAGAACAGAGCAGGTTAAATCATTTCAGCCAGAATAAATATCTAAGTAAATAAATACGTAAATAAATATATCAGTGTAATTTCAAATAGACCAGAAGTTAAGGATTAAGTGTGATGATGATATGGCAAGAGTCCTCGAATTCTTCCTGTGCTTCCTCCGTTTGTTTATCCAGCTCTCCCGTAATTACTCGCCTCCACCCAAAGAGGAAGCACCACCAAATGACCAAATCGACCCAATGGTTATAATAACCTTCATTATTACACAGCTACGCCTTCCCGTTGTGACAAAAATGAGTCAATAGAGAGATTATAGAGAACACGGAAACTCAATATATATTCAAATCCGATGAGAAATGCGATTCCGAAGTGGCCTAGCATCCCATTAGCTCATTTTAATCTCATCACCGGCTGCTTGTTTGGTTTCTCGTCTTTTGCTTATTGTTTCATTTATTACTCATCCGTCGTCCTCGATTCGGCTGGCGGTTGATCTTCGGTAATTTTTCCCGAGGAAGTCTTCAGGACGCCGGTGGCTGGAGAGAGACTTCTGTTACCTCGTGTCTTAATTGACGATCGGATGGAGGTACAGGAAAATGTAATCTCACAGCAAATCCGGGACAAAATCTCAATCTCAAAGCCAGCCCGAGGATGAATTTTCTGAAACAATATTTGGAATTTCAGGGTTATGATACGGCAAGCTTGCTAATATGACTTGTGTGAGGTCAGAGCTGGTTACGGAGGTTACGGTAAACTCAGTGTCCCATCAGCCTCATGGACTACAAGCAGGTCACATGACCCTGTCACATGCTCTGATGTGATGAGCTTCTGATTGCATTCACCTGTATCTCATAATGCAATACGCGAAGTCTTGCTTGTTTTTATATTGGTGTTTCTTTTTTTTTTTTTTTTTTACTTCTCAGGACGGATTTCTCTGAGTTCTTCACCACTCAGCCTACCGGATATTTCTGATCAGGCTAAACATGATCCCTTTAACAAGACTATTTTCACATTCTGATCTTATCCTAGCTTTTCCTTCACTTCTACAAGAAGCACAGTGTTTTACCGAGTTCCCGAGTGAAGCTTATATAAAGCCTCATCTATCAAAATGGCATCCTGCAGCACATTAGCGCTCGCACATTTATAGCCAAATCGATAAAGCAGGAGTAGCCTTCAGTCTTCATCCACTCGGCTCAGCGAAAAAGCTAAAGTCTCTTCCTGTGTCTCGTCCGTGTTTCTTTCGTGAAGAAAGAATTGTGATTCGCCGATCTCCGAGCTGCTGTGTTGGAGGTGTTGCCGGATCATTAGAGCACAGTAAAGCAGTCATTTCCCAGAGAGAGAGAGAGAGAGAGAGAGAGAGTGCAACAAAAGCTTCTGACTACCTTACAAATCAGGCTAAGAAAGACAGTTGTAGAGAAGGTAAATAAAAAAGATATAAAAAGAAAGAAAGAAAGAAAGAAAGAAAACGGTTAAGAGAGATATAGAAAGAAACAAGGAAAGAAAGAGACTAGTTTATTAGGAGATCCAGCAAGAGAATGGGAGGAAAGAAAGAAAGAAAGAAAGAAAGAAGAGGGATAGAGCAGAAAGAGAGTGAATGGTTGAGTGTGAGAGAAAGCAAAAGACAGATGGTGAAGATAGTGAGAGAGACAGAGCCAGAGGAAAAAAAGAGTGAATAGGTCAGAGAGAGGGGGTGAAAAGGGCAAACGAATAGAGAGAGAATGAGGGGGTGAAGAGAAGACGAGGAAGAGAAATGGAGAGGATCAAATGGGCAGAGATGGAGCCAGAGAGAATGGTTAAGAAAGCGAGAGGTAGAGCACGAGGCAGAGAGAGAGAGTGAGAGAGAGAGAGCGAGAGAGTGATTTGGAGAGTGGAGCAATGTAGACGAATAGAGACACAGAGAGATGATGGGTGTGAGAGAGATGCCGCAAAAGAAACAAAGAAAGAAAGAAAGAACAAATGAATGAACAGTCAGAGACAGAGATAGATAATGGATGAATGAGATAGAAAAAGAGGCAAAGGATCATATAAGAGAGAGAGAGAGAGAGAGATTGGGATAGTAGTGCAAGGTAGAGGGATAAAAACAGACAGCTAGACAATAGGTGAGAGAGATAAATAAATAAATAAGGAATGAAAGAAAGAATAGTCAGAGAAAGAGAGAGAGAGAAAGCAAGAAAGAAAGAAAAGAAAAGAAAAAAGAAGCGAGAAGCGAGGCTGAATTCTTTCTCTGCCACGCTGTAGATTCATGCAGCCAATCAGTGTCAGTCGCGGTCAGGTGATCACACAGAGTGACACGCCCCCTAGACGTGAGCTCCATTTTGGCTGATATCTTTCATACACACTCATAACACGTCATCAGCAGTGACTGAGAAGGTGCACATGAAATACAATCTCACGTGCAATGACCATGAAGGAACTCTCCGATCTTAACTGATGCTGCATGGAAGCTCCGCCCCCTTTCCCCATTTCACACGCGCTTGATTGGGGCTTCCTTGTCCTTCTGTCACAGGAAATGGAGGATGTTTGGAGCTAATTCATGTGGAATGTGGAAAAAAAAAATTATAGTGTGTGTTCAACTAAGCTAACAGGTATGTAGTTAAGTACATCCGTTAGTTAGATTCCAAAAATGATTCTAAAAATTTGTCAAAACTGGCACTTTAGGTTTTTGGGTCAAAAAGAAAAAAGGATGATTTTGATGAAACAGGCCCACTGTAGAACAAAGTGAGGAATTTTACAAATAACGTGATTAAATATGCTAACTTAAATATCTTTTCAGTTAGTCAACACTTTGAGCAGCTTTAAGACAGTGAAGCTGTCAGTCATGTGGACATTAGACAACCGATTTGTAAAAGGATTATATCGAAAATGTACTGTTTTTTCAAAATTGCCACTGCCAGCAAGCAGTTCCCGACTGCACAGCTGATAATGTTGTTATACGCCTTAAACCTGAAATGGTGGAGATGCTCATTTTCTTGTCTTTTTTTCAAGCTATCGGTTCTGAACATTTAAATTGTGTATCATGATTTTTTTTTTTAATGGTCAATCGCGAACAGGGAATAATCAATATCGCCTACTAGCTAAGATCACAAACTGCACCTTTAATGTAAAGTAAGTAGATACAGTAGATAGTGTGAAATACTAAAATGTGTGATTGTGATTGCACGCGGATACCATATAGTAAATTTTTCATGCTTTAATTCTGGGACTTTTAAACGACTCGAACCGTTATAAATGTTGGTCATATTAAAGCAGCACGAGGCAATAAAGCTCTGTTCAATTATGCATCCTCTGTTCTACAAACTCCATCATAAACAACCTTTATGAAATATTTAGCCTTCTAGCCTTCTGTCTGGTCTTTTCTCCGTCCCTTCATTGACTTGTCTCCCCTCACACACACACACACACACACACACACACCGAGCAGCCATGCAATAACATTTGTCTTTCAAAACACACAGCACTGCATGGTTATTGTGAGGAGGGAAAAAAAAAAAAATGAAGAAAAAAAAGGGGCTAAAACGCCACACTAAATGTTTGCTTTGAAATTCATAAAGCACATTACTGAGTGAGGTGGACCGTGAACGGATTCCATCCAATGAACTCACACACACACACACACACACACACAAAAACACACACAGCCCTGGCTGCTGTTTCACTCCCTCATTTAATTGCACGTTTCCATGGTTACTGCCACACTCGAACAAAAAAAAAAAAAGGACAACAAACAAAAAACATCACCATGATGAGCAATAAAACTATAAATATGTTATCTGAAAAACTGAACGCCCCCGCAGCCAGAACTGGAGAGGACAAAGAATTCGAGCAAGAGTGTGTGAGCGCTCTATTTATTTTGACACCGAGATTGAGAAAGGCGAGCCGTTCGGGAAATTAAAGTCAACCGCTCGTGCCTCAGAGAGAGAGAAAACTTTGCTTAGTCACCTAGGAGACTAGTCGTATTTTTAGTCGCGGAGCCTCCGGTGTTGTGCAAATACCCTTCCTCCTTTGTAACAGATCTCTCAGAGTCGCATTCCGATGATCAGCGATGCGATAAGTACGGAATAAAACACGCACTGGATTGCGTGTGCTGGTTGATTCATTTCCAGAAACAGCATGTTGAGGAGTGTTTTATTTCTCTTATACGACAGCAATTTTCATATTCTTTTTTACCAATTTGTTTAAAAAAAAGACATGTCATTTGTGTGTTTTTATGGGCGGAGCTAAGGGGTGGCCCTAGTATGAAGCATGGCCATGGACATTGTTATTGTTGTTGTTGTTGTTATTGCTGTTGTTGCATAAACAAGAGTGCTGTTATATGAATATTAGAATATATGAATATATATGAATATCAGCACGGCTGTGATTCGGCCGTAGGCATGAGGCCGCAGGTGATCACAGGTAATCACAGGTAATCACAGCCATTCCGATATTCAGTACAGCAGCACGATTTTATATGACAATTCTATTAATAAGAAATCAATATTGAGTAACTGTCATTTCAGACACAACATGGCCAAATATTTTGTTCATCTTTTCTCCGTCAATGAAACAGTTCCCAAAGAAGCCATAGCTGGATTGCATGTTGCCATGGTAACGCACAAACTGACTGACTGACTGACTGACAGCCCATAGTAAATGTAGTAACGGTTTAAATGTAACGAACTTTTGCTAGAATTATAATTTTATGTAGTGAACACAGGCTAGCGGAGTGATACACACAGTGCCATGTCCCGGTGCGGTTATAATAAAATATCAGCGCTCTTGGAACACTGCTCGTCCAATCAAATTAACGGATCGGGACTAACGTTGCACATGGATAGATGAATTGAATTGAACTTGAGTTACTTATTTTTCAACATAAATAAAAGATGGTTAGAATTCGAAATTAATTTCAATTCATGTGCCATTTTTGATTAACAAAACCATCTAAAAAATGATTTCTTTTTTGGACGGCTTATAATAATTTATGTACGAAAGCGTTAAAGTTACAGTTACATTACTGGAAACATACAGTTTCCCTGTAAATACAGTGCTGTACTTAATGTAAATGTGTTTTACAATTATTTCTGGGTTCTGATTGGTCTGAAGGTGTTAGATTAATTGTCTGTAACAGCAGCTCTGACACTAACGCAGCTGCAAATCATTTCTATAGTAACAACATTTCTGTAGTAAGACACATAAGAAGATAATCCACAATATGGTGTTGTGATGCAGCGGACTTACTGTTACCACCCCAGAGTGGATTATTTTCCTATAACAGCATGTCCTGTAGTGTTATACAGTATATACATAGCAATTTGGCAAAAAAAATGGCATCTTAGCAAGTGAAAGTATCTTTACTATAGTCAAAAAAGTATGTAGTAATTTCTATTATAAGATTACAATACACCAATATAAGCTTATTAATCCTATTTTGAGACATTTTTTAACTAACTTCAAGCTTTTTATTCTATAATTTTAATCTTTCCATTAAAAAAAATATCTGCCAACAGAATATGACTATTTCAAGCTTGAAATTGGGAAATAAATAGGAATTAATAGGAAATACTTGATAAATTTGACTTTATTGAAAAGTTTTCCATTTGCCAAGATGCCTTTTTTTTTTTTTTTTTTTTTTAGCAGTGTACAGATAGCGTACAGCGTAGCCACTTTCTATGGATACAGATTAGCGGATTATTTTGCCCCACCACCCCAGTAAAGTCACTGATTCTAAAATGGCCGCCCCATTGTACAAGAACAATGCACAGTGATTAAATGCTGATTATAACATTAATGAAGGATACACCGGTTGAGCTAGGCTGCAACGAACGCGGTGTAATTTTGACCGGAGCTATGAAAGACACTGACGAGACGCAACGTTTGTCCCCAGCTTCTGGATCTCAGCCCTCGTGGAAGATGCCAAGCGTGTGATGAGGGCCAACTCCAGGACGTGCCAACTAAAGAATGAGTGATAAGCCGCATATCTCCTGGACAGACGGATGCCTCCGAAGGCTGTATTCTGTCTCTCTCAGCATAATGTCAGAGACAATAGTGCTGTCACTAAAACACCATCTGCCACTTACCTACACACGTTCCTCCAAGGACACATGCTCGTACACAGGAAGACGTGTGCTTAGCTCCACTCTGCTCCTTATTTGCTGTTAAATTCTCTAATCTGATTGGTCAGAAGGCGTTGACTAATTTTCCACAACAGCAGCATTGACAGTCTGACAGGTTTACGTATATTAATGTGCTTGTTCTAATATATTATCTTTTTTTTTTTAGCAACATTTGTCATGCTGTCATAAGAAAATAATTAACAACATCACAAGTGGGGTGATGCAGCAGACTTACTGTTACCATCAAATAGCAATTTGGCAACATTTTCTTTTCTTTTAATAGAATGATGCGTCATACTTTTTAAATCCTTTTTATAGTTACATGTAATATTGTGGAAATAAGTTAGCTATTGTTGTAAGCAGCTATAAACAGTCGTTCCTTCACCAGCCTCTGTTATTTCTCTTGTGAAGGTAATAAAAACAAGAAAACAGACTCCTTTGTCCTGAAGACTTTCCTGTGTCGCTGACACTGGAGACTCCTTCCATAAATGTTAAACAAACGTCTCCACCCTATCAAAGATTACATGTTTATGTGAAGCATCCTGTGTAAGTTTTTACTATACAAATGATAAATTGACATGTAGTGATCAATCAGATTCGAGAATTCAACAGCACTCTGGTAAGGAGAAATGAAATGAAATGAAACACTGGGGTTAATACCCAAGCGAGAGAAAAAAAAAAAAAAAAAAAAAAAAGCCCAGATCTCACTCGGCGGAGCACTTAGCCAAGGTCAAAGTCGGAGTCTCTAACTCAATAATCTATTGGGGGAGATATAATCAGAAGGAGACAAGTAGTTTTTAGAGGTCCCTGTGTGCTGGAAAGAATGAGTCAATCCATCCAGTGACAGGACAATTCCACCATCGGCTTCTCCTCCAGGCCCGGCTGACAGTCCATCCCGCCATCCACCTCCTCCACGCGTTCCCGCCACTGAGCGCAAAGTGCCATTTTTAGATGAGGTTTCTGCTCACGTTTTTTTTTTTTAGCAAAAAAAAAAAAAAAGAAAAATGATCTTTAGGACCCTCACCTCCTTAAGGTGCATTGATGATACTGATACCCGGACTTTAGAAATAACAGCTTCTTCTTCTTCTTCTTCTTCTTCTTCTTCTTCTTCTTCTTCTCTGTCGAGTCTGTATTGCATGAGATCTCGAGGTGGAAAAAAGATGCGTTACCAAAAACTGACCCTAATCAATGAATCCAAGCTTCTAATATTTCAGTAGCTCCGTGCTCCGACGCGGAATATATTTAGCGCAGGTCATGTATACTTTTAATAGATGGAAGAAATAGTGTTGCATGTGTTCATTTCTCCTTGAACACAGTATACGTCCTATTGACCCAAGCCACATTTTACAGCAATACAACTGCAAAATTGTAAAATTATGGAATGTATCTTATCTTTATATGCTAATATTTTAACTTAATTTTACTAACTGTATGCACAGTATGACATGTTTATGACACCTACGACAGCTGACATAAACCTATATAAACTTTATAAAGCCTTATTCCAGCGTCCGCTGTCATAAAAAGTGCTTTGTGTATATGTATAAATTTTTGTTGTTATGACAACTTTCAGAGCCTACTTGCAGGAACGGGATGGCATGACAACTGATTGATGTCGAAAACACAAAACCAGAAGAATACAAAGCTTTTGTCATTACCACATCATGACATTGTCATATGTCATTTCGCTATTACTTTATACATAGTAAAATTACATGTTTCTTTATTTTTTCTTTAGAGTCATAAAAAATATATGCATAACTGTCATTACATTGACAGTGTACTCACTTTGCACCAATGACTGCACCACAACAGAGAGCTCCATCAGAATCATTCAAAGTTCACGGAGCACACAGCTGTAACGAGTCTCATCTCTTACAGAAGTCAGGTAGACCGTCTTACGTCTTACAGCGTGGTGTGTAATTCTGCCAGGATGGTTGAAATTCTGGTTGACTTCTGCAAGGCTCAGCATGTGTCCAAGGTTGAGTCTTTCAGCTAACTTCGGGACCACCATCACCAACTCACTGGAATGGGCAAACAACAGAACCACTGTCCTGAAGAACCTACAGACAAAAGACTCTTCTTTCGACGCCATCCAGGAAGCTCAGTGTATCTCACCCGGTCCTGAAAAGATTCAACTCGGCCATCATAGAAAGTGTGCTCACTACCTCTGTTACAGTCAGGTTCCCCTCTGCCTCTTCCATCTGCAAGACCAGACTGCAGCGAGTGGCTGAGGAGATCTTCGACCTAAACGAAGGACCTGTACACCATCAGGGAAAATTGCTGCTGACCCCAAACATCCAAGCAACCACCTCTTTGTCAAGCTGCCATCACAGAAGCGCTGCGGGTTCATCACCTCCCGAACCACACGCCACCGGCACAGTTTCTTTCCAGACGTTATCCAGTTACTCAGCCGCCCCAGTCCATAGCAACTCCCACCTCGGATTTTTTGCAGGTCACACACACAATATGGTACACACATTCACACTATCTTTTGCCTTGTGTCCGGTCTCTGTGTAATGTTAGTGTCTACTGCCTATTGTCTGATGTCTTATCCACTGTATAATTTGTGGTTATTGTACTGTCTGATCCTGCTGCATCTGTTGTTGCACTGTATGTTGTAATGTACAGTTTAACGTTGCACACTGGCACCAAACCAAAACCAATTCATGTGATCACAACTCACAGGCAATAAAGTGTTTCTGATTCTGACTCTTATTGTCATGTGTTTTCATTATAATATTATACCTATTAAATAATGTCATAACTGTCATGACATTGCCATAACTTCTCATTATGGTTTTGTATGTAGTAAAGTTAAACTTTTGTGTTTAGAGCCAAAAAATATATATATATTTATATATTTAACTGCCATTAGTGTCATGACGTTGCCATAGGTATTCATTGAAATTCTATAAATAGTTAAATAGAACTTTATTTTTTAAGAGCAAAAAAATATATATGCATAACTGTCATTACAGGGTCGTAGGTTTCATTATAACTTATTTTACTTAAGGCCGGAAAATATATACATAACTGTAACATGACACTGTCAAAGGTTTTCATTATAATTTTAGGTATAGTCAAAAGAATGGTCATTACAGTGTCATAGGGGTTACTTAAGTATTAATGAAAATGTTATATGTAGAAATATGGTATAAAAGTGTAATATATATTTCTCAGTGACATGGCAGAGCATCATGGTCCATTTTCCCAATATATTTTAACATCTCTCTAAAAAAACTGGGAGTAGACTGAGCTACAGATTCACTTGTTATAATTTTCTAATGTACAGAATGTCAGTATGTCAACCTTATGTCGATGAAAACTGTCACTTGGTGACTGATCACATGGTGTTCTATTAGCTTGATACTAAAATGGACAAAAGCCACCTTTTGACAGCTGAAGACTTGGTATACGCCTTTATGAATGTTTCTGTAGGATTATATAAACAGTAATGAAGGTCTTATGAAGGCCTATGGCGGTACGTTTTAGAGAGCTGGATTGGAATGTCACACCAAAATCATCTTCTTGTTGCACATTTAACCAACCCGAGTCATTTTTCATTTTGATTTCACCCTGTTACTGTCAAATCAAAAGATAATCTCTGTAATATAAATGGGATTTTTAAATAAACCCCTTTTTTCATTAGATAAATTGATCCAAGCACATCAAGTTTCATGGTTGAGAAAATATTATAATATTGTTCCACTTTTATTGAAATTGTAAAACAGATCATTTTGACCAGGACAGCATGTACGTGCTGTTTGCTTCCTGTTCTAACCTTCTACGTGCTCTTATTTGCCATTATCAAGAACACTCCTTTCTATTTATTCAGTATTACAAGCCCATTGTGGAAACTCCTCTGTCCTCATCCGACTCCCTATGGGAATAAATAAAATAAAAAAAAAAAAATAAAAAAAAAAAAACGACCCTCGCAAAAAAGAAAAACAACGTGAGTCAGGAGTGATCACAAAAGTCCAGAATTGCCTTGTTGACTTAAAGTCCTTAAAAACGCTCCGAATGGCTTAAACGCAAGCTCTCGTTGGACACAATTAGCCGTGGAGAGGCTGAGAAGAACCGCATGCCCTTGAGAGTGAAGAGGACATATCAGGTGTGCCTGTAGGGCCCTGATAAGGCCAATAAAGTCAGCTCCATTCATCCTCGGTGGACTCTGAACGAGCCTTTATCGCTGCCTTTTCCGTCAATATTCTCCTGACTGACCATATAAACCAAATGATTGGCATCAAAGGCAAACGGCGGGCACGATGAGGGACCGAGCAATGGATCTTGTCGAGAAAGAGAAGAGTGAGAAGACAGAATGAGGAGAAAGAAGGAAAGAAAGACAGAAAGAGAGTGATTCTTACCGGTGGCATGCTGATGAGTTTGTGTGTGTGTGTGTGAGCCGAGATGTGATGTCACTGCTGACTTGAGGCTTCTACAGAGAGCTGAAAGTGACAGCAGGGAAAAAAACCTCTCAGCTTAACCGTGTGGCGGAGCTTAGCTCTCGCGGCACATTAGCATATCAACAAGAAGAAGTCTGCGAGAAGTCAGGAGCTGCTTGAAAATGCCTGAACTTGTGTGACTATACCTCTATTCGAATGGGATTATTTTTATCCCTGGGAGTATCTCTGGGATTTTAGCCCCATCCATATTTGTCTTGTTAGTCATGTTTTATGGACTACGTGTGCACATGTTTGGAAAGATTACACTGTATTTTATCTTTTATAATCTGACCAGTAGAAAACCCCAGATAACATATCTATGTACAGGGTGTCCCAAAAGTCTCCATACATGGGGAAATTTACACCTTTTAGCAAAATGTCTTCCAAATGAATCATACTTAGTTTATATTATATATTTTTTATATAAGATAGCCTTTAAGAATGCCTTTGACAAAAGAAGAACATACTGAAATCATTCAAGTTGACGCAAGGTTGCGATGGGCTTTAACAGGAAACATGGCAAGCACATCACACACGACACTGTTGTCAAACAAATTCAAAAACTGAGAAATGGACATCCACGAACATCCACTGATGATGGCACAACCGACGTGGTGCTGGCATACATAGTCCCCTGTGTATTGGAGACTTTTGGGACACTCTGTGTATATATTTACACATAAACAACGTAGAACATTACACCTTTTGTTTGAACCCACCCATGTTTCAAGTGACAAGTGTATCCTGTTAGATTGATTGTTTAAACAGTTCATATCGCTGAATGGCTACTCTTGGTGTGAGTCCTGGGTTTCGCCTGTGAAGACTGCATTTGTTGTTAAATAGGATAAACCAACATGAAGACCAGAGAGCTGTCTATGGGAGAAAAGCAAGCCATTTTGAAGCTGATAAAGGAGCGAAAATCCATCAAAGCCATTGCACAAGAATAATTCTTTATAAAAATAAATATACAAGACAAAGTAGACCTGTAATATTATGAACATACAATTCTGCCTTTAAACTTTAGGCCAGTTGAGTCTGGATTGATACCAAAGTTGAAGCTACAACAAAGCTACGTTTTTAGCTCAGTGACTTCCTTTTGTCCATTTTTATATACAAACTGGAAAAATGGAATCTTACCATACATCCTAGCTACACTAGCCTCATAGCTCTATGTATTCATAGGCTAATGAATTACATTTGGGGTAACAGTGACATGGTCATACATGACAGCTTTAAACACGGAAACGCAATAGTAGAAATAATTATATCATTGTAAGATAAAATAATTATAGTATTGTAAGATAATATATATACATATACATATATAGATATCCAAAAGTGCTAATAACTATTTACTAAGTTAATTTTAAGCAAATCACAATCCATACTGTCCAAAACAACAAGCTAACTAGCCACGTCTGTATTGCGAGGTCAGATACCTTTCCATATTTCCAAACCAGTTACATTGTAAAGACCCAAAACAGCCAGTCTTAGCTTTTTGTTATCATTCTGAATATAAAATTACTCTAAAAAGCTGAGCTAACAATAATTTGCGAAAGGATAATTGATTTTGCAGCTTTCGTGCCAAAAATCAAGCAAAAAAATTTTTATCTAATATAGTATTGCTTACTAGCATACTGTTGGCATATTGAATTAATTTGTCATTTTCTCCACCACTTACCTCTGTCATGCTTCCCCTTTTCTCCCAGCACTTGTTTTCTCTTTTGACTTCCTACCATCGTCTCCATGCTCAGAGCCCCAGGCAAATCGCCTGCCTTCCCGTCCTGTAGCTACGCCTCTGGACCCAGACATATTTGTATTAAACACTTCATGAGGGTGTCAGATATCTGTCTATTATGCTAGAATTCATGTGTTCAGTGTTTTCATTTACTGAAATCTCCCAAAAGCCAGAATTCATGTAATCCATTCGATATCAATCTTGACAGACATTATTTATGAGTGTGCATACGGTGCAGGTTTTTGTGGCTGAGGGACAGAATGAATTCCCATCATTTCCTGAAATTAATGTCATTTTTTTGCCACTGAAAAACTGGTTTTGTTTCTCAGTATGGAAGAAAGCATGAAGGTTGGGTTAGCGTACATGATGCTAAGTGTAAATAAGCTTTCGTTTTAGCCAGTTTTCACAAATTTACCAACACACATCTCATTTCAATTGTCATACTACCTTTTCCTATAATTAACTAGCAGGTTAAATGGTTAAGTCTTTATCTAGTTCATGCTAGGTGTTAATATGTACTTATGACTCTACTTGAATGACAATATTGTCATAATTTGTGCTCATTTTCATGTTTAAACTATAAATTCATGATTAGCTAGCAGGTTATTATAGCACAAAGCTATGATGTTCTCCTGAAATAAAAAAAAACCTTGTTTCACCACAGACCTACTTTAGTCTATCGGGGTTTTTTTTCCAAGCCACATTTTGATCCTGATGTGTTTGTTTTACCACAGTAATTTTCCTCATTTTCCATTGGAGGTTTGAAAAAAAGAGTTTACGTCTTTATTCATGCAATGAAAATGATCAATCAGGGTTGTTAGCATGGCATATCTAAGCATTTCTAGCATGGTGAGCCGCATAGCATTGCCTTTGCAATTTAGGCCACTGGTTTAAATTGTGATCCTAAAAAATAAACCTCCATGAGTCAAACATACAGCAGTCACACCCAGGAACAACTTTACTCTTTTCCTCGTGGACAATCGCTAGGTTGAAGACCATATTGACAGCTGTTAATAGCTGTTCATGCTAAAAACTATCTCCAGTTCCTCCATGATTGATAGCTATAGCCACTACTCGTCTAGTATTTGGGATACAGCCCAGGACTTACAGTACATAACGGCAAGTCGAATTTCTCACTTTTATTGCGAATGGAGTGTCTTACAGGTGCAGGAATGGGTAATCAGGAAGTTTGTTGGTCCATGGTCATATTTGCCTGATGAAAAGGCACATTTATTTAGATCAGAGCATAATTTTTACAGCGTAATTGTGTGGCTGAAATGAATGGCATCTATTATTCATGATGACCTCAGAAGCTTTGACCGAGTTCACCCTGTTTCCACTGGATGGCAGTGTCTGTTCGATAATTGGGCGACAGATGGCCTTCGTGTCATCATGTAGTGCAACCTAATTTCCCCATGTAGTCCTGGCACAGCTTCCTGCGGAAACCGAGGGCGCTTACAGGATAATATACAGTCTTACTTTCTGAGATGAACTGTTGGCTGTTTGCCTGTGATTAATAGTAAACGTTTTTGAAATGGTGGCTCGAGATGTAGCCTCTTTAAAAATATATATATTATTTATTTATTTAAGTACATGAATAGGTTTACGGGCCCGTATGACAACAGAAATGTTAAAATAAATTCGTATAAATTATACATATACACACATAACACAGATATAATATTTTATTGTTTGTGGGAATTAGTTATCTTTACAGGTATTTATCATTTTTAGACACCATGTATTAACTAAGTTTCTTATTAGCCATCAGGACTAAAAGATTTTTGGTTCAAAGAACTTAAAAATCTCAGAAATCCTGTCAGATTAGCTTGTTAACTTGCTAGCTACTGTTACCACTGTTAGCAACACTTATCAATACAATTTAAAAATCTTCTCAGAGGAGGTTGTGTTAACCAGCTATCTAGACATTAGCATTGACATTAACGTTAACATTTTAGCAACATTTATCAATATGACTTCAAATCCTCTCAGAAATCCTGTCAGGTCAGCTTGTGTTAACCAACTATCTAGAGGTTAGCATGGAATATTGGTAATTTTTATCAAAATAACTTCAAATCCTCTCAGAAATCCTGTCAGATTACCTCATTTTTAAACCAGCTAGCTAGTGTTAGCACTGAATATTAGCAACATTTATCAATATGACTTCAAATCCTCTCAGAAATCCTGTCAGGTCAGCTTGTGTTAACCAGCCATCTAGAGATTAGCATGGAATATTAGAAATTTTTATCAAAATAACTTAAAAATCTTCTCAAAAATCCTGTCAGGTCAGTTCGTGTTAACCAGCTAGCTAAAGGATAGCAGTGAATATTAGCAACATTTATCAATATGACTTAAAATCCTCTCAGAAATCCTGACAGATTAGCTCCGATAAATATGGATGATATTCACATAAACGTAAAATTTCATTAGCTTTTGTTAGCTTTTTATAGTTCTCGTTAGTGGACTCAGCCTTTTAGACCTTACTGTACACTCGGTCACGTCGGTGACACGCAGGAGTCCTGAAATGTCAGCGTCTAGTCGAGTGTTTCAGGAGAACGGCAGAGCGCACACAGGGACGTGGGCGACTGCCACACAGAGTTACTGTTTCAGCAGGTCACTGCCGTTCCTCCTGCCTCCGGCTTCACGGCTATTTTGAGGAAGCATGACCTATATCCTGCTGCCAGAAACTCGGCCATGCCGGGGCCAAACGGCGACGTCGGCTTACACTCGGAGACATCTGTTGACAAGCGCAAAACAAGCTGTCGTCTTGGACCTCAGACTGGATTTCCTTCTCTGATTTTACTTTGCTTTGGACAACATACAGGAAATCAACAGGAAAAACAACCCTAAAAAAGTCTTTTTGTCATAGCTCTTACTTTTCCACATTCACAGGGATGAAAATGATTTATTCATGCTAAATATAAACATTTAAATAAAAGAATAACCAAAATCTAAAAGCAGTCTACAATGTAGATAGCTAGCTGGATTGTGTCTAGAAGGTGTGATGTACTCTTTTGGTGATTTTGGTGACAAAAGCTCAATTAGCTAATTATTAATTATCAGTTCCTCAGTTCATTATTTAATCAGTGACGCGGTGGTGTGACAAAGCGGAGTTACTGTTACCAGCACGAAGTGTTTTATTCCTTTTGTACCATAGCAATTTGCCAATGATTACGTTTTTTAATGATTGAATGATGGACATGTACTTTTTATCCCTTTATAATTACACTTACTGTTCAGAAATGTTCATGAAAACAAATTTGTTCCAGTTCTAGCAACAGTCGTCGTAGTATAAACAGTCGTTCCCTCACCAGCCGTTTTTTTTTTTCACTCTCTTGAAGTTAATACGATGAAAATCCACAACGTTTCATGCTACTGAGAAACCGCAAAACGTAAATCTTATTAACACAGGACCAAGCATTAACTGCGTAAAAACTGAGAAACATACACCCATCCTTGTTTTGTTTTTTTTTAAATTTTGTTTTGTTTTTGAAAGCCAGACCTTTCGCTGACACTGTTCCTCTTTTGAACTAAGACGCTAGCCAATAAAACAATTTTATTAGCATACTTACTGTGTCTGACTTAACCTTAAATGGAGGCTGCTACAGAGCTGACAGAACGTAAGAAGAATGTAAGTTTGGTGTTTAGAATTTTCATTTACATGAATTGTTAAAAGCGGTCTACATATAAAATCTGAAAATTTAAAGTGCTTCAATTAAGAAATGTTCAGTCAGAATCTTCATAACTAAACCCAGCACATGTGTCATTAACAGGACATTCATTTAATGTAGCCGTTTTTAAAGTGGCAAAAAAAAAAATTTCAAAATATATATTTAAAAAATCACACAGTCAAACACTCTCAGCACTCAGTAGGCTATATTGTAGTATAAATCTCCAGAAAAAAAAAAAAATCCTTCCACTTTGGCCTGCTTGCTTCAAGCCCTGACAGATGCCTCTCTTAACACACACGTGCAACAGAAACAGCATGGTGCAAAGTGAGTCAAAGAGACACGCAAACAGTTTAGCAGAAACACTAAGCACAAGATCACGCAGCAGCACATGGAGCGAGCGTGATTTCAAGAGAGCAGCATGAAAACACACTCAGGTGGCAGCTAAACAATCCACTTCTTTATCCTCCCTCTGGGTTTAAAGCTGCATCAGCATCACGCTCTACATTCACAAACACCCTCGGAGGCTTTGACTAATGCACCTGACTACACAAAAAAAGGGGGTTCTTCAAGGGTTCTTTGGATAATTAAGGGTTCTTCGCTTCCAGAAAAGGGATCTTAAAACGCTTTCTCATGAGGAAACACTCTGTTGAGGGACAACCGAAGAAGCTAAACCAGTTCTAAATTTATACAGCTACGTTTAAGTGTTTGTGATGTATAGTAGTGGCCAGTGATATTAGATGTGAGAGCTAAAGTCGAATAGCAATACAACAGGAAGCAGTCGATCAGCTTCAGATCTTTGTGAGTGATGTACGGGATAACCGTTCACGATTCTGAGCCGTGTGATATGCTAGAGCTGACTACAGCCAATCAGAGGATCTTATTTTGAAGTGCAAAATCCAGAACCGTACAGAAAAATCAGACAATCTGAGTGTTTTGTGACTGATAGGAGAAACGTCTGGCTTCAGACCATTATAATTAATTACTGTGTAAATGGTTCAATAGCAGAAAACTACAGCACATTAAGAGGACTTTGTTTCTGCCCCATCATTGTTAAAAGAGTAGGAAAAAACTGGCCGATGACTAATAAGTTGTTTGATCAGCGAAATGGCATTTTAATTAAACTATTTTTTAATTTGTTTTAAAAAGTTTTAATGGCCTTGCTTGCCTTATATAAATAAAGAATGATGGAAACTTTTTTCATTTTCAAATTCATTTCAAATGAAAGTTTCTTTTGTCTCTTGCATTTTTGTTACACAAAAAAGAAAGGAAAAAACGTTATCTGCTTCTTCAGTCCATATTTTCTATCCCTGATTTTTTTTAGGATTAAAGATAAGCATCAGTGGTCTAGAGGCTATTGGAAGAAAAAAAAACGTGTCTGGGATGCTTCTACTCAAGAAAAATCTGGCAACCTGCATAAATATTGGCATAACCAATGCTCAGTACAGCCCTTTGTCTAGTTTTACCCGTGAAACTAGCTGAACAAGCTATTTAGCTTGATATCATCCAATGTAGATCATTAGACCTTCTTAGAGGGCTTTCAAAATATCAAATTGACATCCTCCAGGCACTTTACCCAGTCTCTTTTCATTCGAGGAACTTTCCTGCAGTTTCAAAGACATCATTTAAATGCTCTAAACATAGCCGGAGTGGAAACCTGAATGGGTGGTCATCAATCACCCAGTGGGTTAGCTGCGCTCAGCAGGCTGCATGGGAATGGTGTCTTTACCTTTGCTACCCAGCTGGCACTCAGCAGTGCGGGCAGTGATTATGCTCCGAGACTCTGGCGCTCATAAATAAGTCGAGGCATCCTGCAGAGCGGCGGCGTGAAAGGCAGCCGGCTCGGGGGAAACATTCAGCACGCGAGCATAGGCCGCTAACATGCGCGGATTAGACTGCTGGCTCTTTATGCGCCCATTTATTGGAGTATGAAACTCATCACTCTGAGATATCATAGAAATATTACGATTCCAAGCATCACATTCGGTATTATTTAGTGAGTGTAGGAGGGTGGTTCCTCAGCTGTGTCTCACTGATATCACATTAACGAATATGGATTGGACAGGAAAAGTAAAATACATTTTATACACAGGTTAAGTGTCTTTCACAACAACCTATGTGGCATGTTTCAGATAAATCACTCAAAACATTATTATTTTTGCCTGTCCCAGCCCAATGTAGCTACACTTTACCTGGAAATATAACAATTAAAATACTTCAGAAATGGAATTATTTTTGCATTAATGGCTGAATCTCAGGCTTGAAACATCCTCTTTATATTGAATCACTCAACCCTGTTACCTGAACACGGTCACCCTTTGGAATGTTCAACAAGTCACATGTTCAGCAGGAAGTTCCATCATCCAAATTTCCTGAAGGTCAGAAGAAAAGTCAGTTCTCTCATTAATTTTTTTTTCAATGATATTGAGAATTAAGTAAATCGTTAGAACATCCTTAATGTTCTCATTAGCATGGACACTACGGTGTGCAATTACAGGAAAATAATCAACAACAAGGTGGTGTGATGAAGAAGAGTTATTGTTAAGGTTCCTTTAACAGCACATCCTCAAGTGCTTTATTCTCCTTATACCAAGTTTTTTGTTTGTTAAAGAAAGACATGTACTTTTTTATCCATTTATACAACAAAATTCACAGCTAGTTTTACTTTTACAGTTACTTTTACAACCCCAAAGATGATTCATTTCCAACAACAGCACATCCTGAAGTGTGTTCCTCTTACACCACAGCAAACACTGACTTTTAAAAAAAAAATTATTACAGAATGACACATCATACTCTTATACATACAAAGCACTGACACTGGAGACTCCTTCCAAAAACGTTAAATAAACATCTCTATCCATGACAGAAAACTATTGTAAAGATTTTTTTTTACAGTGTGAACAAAAAGAACCTAATCAGTTAGTTTTCTAAAAGTAAATGAATAAATATGTCATATTACGTCATGGTTCATTATAACAGGGATAATTTTGGTTCTAAAATCTGATTGGCTGAGCTGTGTTTGAAGTAAATACACATTTGGGATTGCACAATAACAACAACTGAATTCTGTGTTAATGCACCAGGTACTTTCCTGCTATGTTGCTTAGCAACCAAAGCTTACTGTTAACAGACCTCACTGCAGGGTGGAAGAATTTTATATTGCGAATATTACAAATAATAATAAATGTAATTATATATCGAACACAATTACCGACTTTATCATATTGTTTTTGTTCCCGCTTTGTGTCATGCCTCCTTCCCCGTGATAAGCTCACTGAGACGCACATCACATGCTTTGTCATGGTTTATCGAGGAATACGTCATGAACGTCTGGCTATTTCTGTGACCAATTTTTTTTTTTAAAAAAGTCAACATTTAGATTTTAGATTATTTCCCCTCTACCACTTCCAGAACCGTGATCTCCAGCATGTTTCTGATTCAATATAGTTTCATTTGTGCATTGTTCGAGGTAATAAAGTTGTAATAAGTAGGAACCTGAATGAACGGGATCAGCGTAAAGGTAAAATCGGCCCTCTATAGATTATACTTTTTTAGCTACAGTCAGTTGAAAAAAAAAAGAGACAAAAAATTGTAGCTCTACAGCAGCGAAAGAACCCAATTATATGCCTGACTCGACCCTACCTCGCCAATCTGACCCAAGTGCAAAAACAAACCAACAGTTCGTGATTGATTTAACTTATCTCCAATTAACAGCCTCCTAAAGAACCTTTAGACCCGGGACCAATTAATGCACACACCAAGGGCACTTTCAGCAGCGTGTTATTTCACTGTTTGTTCTGTTTCACATGTCTGTTAACACACGTGTGTGTACATGAACCACCTGAGACGGAGGGACGTGAGGGAGGAATTGCTTTATTAGAGCTTAGCGGTGGTCTTAGTCAATGGTAGGTCGGACAAACACACAGGCAGACAAGGTCATCTGAGCAAAATCTATAATTATAGCTCTAATGTAGACAGACGGAGGTCAAAAACTGGAAAGAGTACATACACCAGGGCTAGAAGCTACAGTTTTAGTGCTGTTACAGGACACTAATAAACGACATGAAGAGGAGTTACTGTTTCCACCAAATGTTGATGTATGATGATGTCATTTCCTGTAACGGGATCCTGAAGTGTTTTATTCCTCATCAAATATTCCAATGGTAAAAAATATTTATTTATTAAAACACAACACATGGTACTTTTCATCCATTTATAGCTATAGTTCATGTTATGGAATGTCTGTGATACAAGACTGTTCTCATGTACATCATAGCTGCTATAGACAGTTGTTCTCTCACCTGTGACTTTTTTCTCTCTCTTCAAGTTAATAAGACAAAAAAAACCCAAAAAAAAACCTCAGCTAGTCATGTTACAGAGAAACCACAAAGTGTAAAACACTGACACTGGAGACTCCTTCCATAAATATTAAATGTTAAAATGTCACCATATCAAACAAATACACACTTTTTAAATCTGGTTACATGGCGTGTCCCCTGTACAAGGCCCTGTGAACCAGCTGTTACCATAGAAACAATAACCTATTCGAACAAACGCATTCATATACAGCTGTGATTTGAATTAGAGCTAGAGCTACCATCAGCGCTGCTGTTACAGAAAATGAATCAACAACTTCCGACCAATCAGAATCCAGAATTCAGCAGCACTGTGGTGTAAAGAACAAGAAATCAGAGAAGTCTTTTTTTTTTAAATGCAAAATTGCAAGTCACAGTTTTTCTGCGGTGTCTTTAAAAGGATGTGATTATTACAGGTCTAGAAACATTTCTACAGAATACAGACCGCACCTTTAATTCAATTCTAATGTAAACCCTACTGCAGCTTTAAAAATGCCTGCTTTGTAAAAAACGTTGTAAGCTGATACAATAATATTTCCCGAACTGTGAAATTCTCCTCCTGCGTTGCCAGATCCAGGCAGGCGGCCCGAGATACATATTTATGAGCATTAATACACGAGTCACGGCTGATTCACTGCTCGCGAGATTAAAATATGTCATTGTCTTTGTCAGTCTTGGCTCCTCTTGAGGTAGAGAGCGAGGCGGCAGCTGGTTATTAACACTACAGTTTGTACACTCACTGGAAACAACAAACACACACACACACACACACAAAGGCCGCCTCGAGAATCCGTGTGTACTCTTTCAGAGTTCATGCACATAAGTAAGACAAAATGGCCGAGGTGGTTGCCTGGCAACAGGAGCAACGAGATGCAAAATTTTGCTACTTAGAGAAAGTGTTGAGTGGGTGGAGTTAAAAAAAAAAATCAATAAAAATGTCTCTTCAAAGCTGGTTCTGTTCTGCCATGCATATTGATTTTACATCTGAGGCCAATTTTTTTTTTTTTTTGTGAAAATAAAGCCTTTTTTTTTTGGAAGTTTATAAATGTGAGAGCTGTGATTCCATGTTGCTGGCTGTAGTTTGTACATTGTACACTGCCAGTCAAAAGTTTTTGCACCCCTGGTGTTTCTTAAGATTTATTACAGCTTAATCAGTATTTAGTCACTATTTAGTCACAATATTTCATGCGAAATTTGTACAAACACGATCGAGCGAGGAGAATATAAAGTCAATTAAAATAAAATCATTAAAAATGAGTAAATGTTAACGAATTAGCAGGGCTGTCTAGTTTCAAGGTAAAATGACAAGCGGCTTTTTGGTCTTAATAAACTCAAGAGAGAGAAAAAGAGAGGCTGGTGAGTGATAATAGGAATTAAGTTGTCCCTCAAAATGTAACTATAAACAGATAAAAAGTATAACCTGTCATTCTTTAGAAACAGAAAACTTGTAATCATTGCGGTGTAAGAGGAATAAAACTCTACAGGACGTGTTGTTATATGAAAATAATTTGTAACTGTAACTCCGCTTCATCACACCACTGCATCATTGATTATTCTCCTGTAACAGCACCTCACAAAGTTGTTTTTTTTTTTTTGCAGAAATCAATCATTTTACCTTTTACTCCATTACAGAAATGCATAGACGCTATTTCATCAGAAGCACGATGTCCTTGCTTGTAAAGAAAGTCCGTCGAAAGTTCATAACAAATGTCTCATTCTTGCTGTTTACCTGAAAAAAAAAAAATCAATAAAAATAATCAAGGATTCCGCTGACTTGGCTTATTGACACATCTTTTCTCATCTAAAGACAAATTCCATGCCTGTAAGTCTGTGTGAGAGGAAACAACGTCATTTATAATCCTGGACTGAATTTGGAAACACAGTGTGAGTGGAAAAATCCATCGAAGAAGTACTCACGCTGCTTAAAGCTTTAACTTATCGCCTGTTTGCTGTCTTGTTTACCTGCAAACTGCAGAAATATCCTACATGTAGATACATTTAACAGTAATGGATATTTAATATTGGTAATTATTAGCAAACTGAACTATACATTAGTTGAATTTTTTTTTTTTTTTAAATACTGGACATTGCATTTTTAACAGTTATGCTAATTATTTGAATTTTCTGGCAGTTCATTTGTAATTCTGAAATTATTTACAATCATGTAATACATAATTCATAAATTTTTAAAAAAAATGCTTCTAAATCTTTGTTAATGTGTTAATGGGTTATGAAATACATGTAAAAAAAAAAAAAAAAAAAGATTTGCACTGCCTAATTTTCTATAACTTATTAAGTATGAATTAATATTTTATTATAAAGTTTTAACCTTACACTTAAACATTAATATTTATATTAATGAATAATAATTAAAATAAACATTAATTACATACAATGTATTTTAAACCTTATACAATAATTATTTATTTATTGATCATTAAATAGTCATTAAGTGTTAATTAATAAATTATATTAATTCTATAACTTGATCAAATAGTAATTAATATTTATGTAACTATATTGTTTGCATACTTTCAACTTTATACTATACTGTTTTTATTAATTAATGATTAATTAATCTTGTAACTTGCTTATAATAGTGTTATTTATTTATTTGTTTATTTGTTTGTTTGTTTGTTTTAAATAAATTCTCCTCAGTTATTATATATAGATGTAAAGTGACTCATGGATCAGGTTTGGTTTAGAAGCTGAGAAGTTCTCCACTAGGGGGAGTCAAATGTTTCATTATCACTATTTTAGCGCCTCTTAATCCCACAGAAAAACATAAAAGTCAGCAAAGGGCAATTAAACACAGAATAATTTTGAGCACATGTTCCATCACACACATACATTCAGAGTACTGAAGCACTAGATGATCTCAGATCCTATCCCACTCTGTATAATGTTTCATAAAGTGTTTATTTTGATTATGGTAAATATAAAATGTTCCTTATATGCCTTATAAGGAAACCCTTGGTTCTTCAACTTCACTCACTTTGGGTCGTGTTCAGAGTCAGTGACTTAGGTTTAAAATTTACATCAGTGTTTACAGAGAAAAATTACGTGTATTCAGTGTTGGGTTACGCACTTGCTTATTTTCCGGGCTCCATAGTCAGATTGCTAATATGCGTGTACTTCATGAGTTTTCTTGCGTAGACTCACTCACCTTCAAGACTGAAAACAACTGGGCTGTTGAATTAATAACACTAAAATTTCTGCTAATTCCATGCACACTTCTCTAAGGAAAACATGAATGATAAGCTGACTATGCACTCATCTGCTACACTTACAGCTCACTTTAATTCATAACTTTATCCATAAAAATTTGGTCCTTGAGAAAATTCACGTCTCCAATTAAAGTGTTCCTCCGTGACAAACTTTGTAGACTAAAGGGACGTAGGTACATCAAACTGTCAGACAGTGGCACTGAACTTAATACTGCTCCTCACTTGAACCGATATCATGCAAAAAAAAATCGAATTATGTTCAAATACAGAAACGTACGCTACTAAGACACGCCCTGTTTTCGGCAAACTCCGCCCAGTATGCGTAATTCTCACGTAACTTAAGTCTGGAGTTACGTCTCAGGTCTGAATAGTGATGTGCTCAGTTTCCACATTAAATCCTCCCTTTGTTTGCTTACCTTAACTCTGAATCCGACTCTTTCTGAACAACTGTATTTAGCTAACTCAGACTCGCATGTAGCTAGAATGCATTGCAAGTCATGTGCCTGAATTTAAAAAAAATTATAATTAAAAAACATCAATAATGACATTGCAATTCTGTAAGCATAGGGTTTATTTTGCATCAGTGACATGGTGTGTTCCTATTTGGATTACTTTATTGTTATTCCTGAAAAATGTGAACGCATTGCAGATGAATTACTGTACGTTTTCTCAGCGAGGGGCCGAGCTGATAATGTGCGTTATGTATCATGTTGGCATTTAATTAAAACGGGTGAACGGATTGATGTTGTGCCTCGTGTCTGCCTCTGAGTCCTCTGCTTGTTTGCTTTTATTTGCGGCGGGACATTATTATCACACACCTCGTCAGAATATGTGCAAACAGCGAGAGACTATTTCAATACGCCGTCACACACGAGTCCACCTCGTTAGAGCCGCCAGCTGTTCCTCGTTCATGCTACGATGTATTGCTAACAACCCATGCAGGCAGTGTTTGCTAAATGTTCCTGATGTGTTTTACCTCCTATATGACGTCTATGAAAAAAAAAAGAAATATACACAATGTATGCTTTATGAACCAAAAACATCAGTGGCAACAATTTTACAAGCTCACAACTGGATAAAGTCACAAAAACTTTTTTTTTAACATAATTAATTTAATGGGAACTATGATCCTGCAAAAAAGTCAATATTCATTTAAGGGGACGTTTTAGGTGAAAGATGGAGATGGAGATAGATATTTCATCATTACATAAATGCTACTCACTTCCTGTGCTTATTTATCATAACAAATGAAGATGTTGCTCAGTTAATAAGAATACTGGGTGAAGATGCAAATTCCGCACATGAATACTGCTTTAGAAATTCATTTGAACATTATAAATACAGAAATATTTGAGTGTGAATATGTAAAATTTATTAACTAATTATTAGTTACTTGTTAATATTGATAAACAAATACAACTAATGGAAAGAAAAAAAAAGGATTAAACAATGTTACCAAATCTGCAAGCACAATTTTATGCATTTAATCAAATTCAAAAATAGATTCAGATGTCAAAGGATGAAATAAAACTTAATTTTTTTTTTACAAGAATACACTCTTATGAAATAAACTATAAAACCTGGAAGCTTTAAGGATTTTTTGGTTGTCCCTCTGGGGGAACCCTTAAATGTTCTGTGAAGAACCCTACATTGTCCCAGAGATTGTATAAGTAGAGTCAGGCTTGAAATATGAATAGGAAACATTATGATATCATTTTCGTCAGATTTTATCAGTGATTTTGTGTTTTTCAAGATGTCATCTTGTTGATCCGTTTTTGCTAGAAGCCTGATCTGATATGCCTGAAAATAACTTTCGCCAAAATGGCCGCCAAGAACTCTTGAAAAAACCCTATAACAGTTACTTTTTCAAAGAATGTACTCACACCCTTTACAACTTCCTTTACTCTTTCAGGGGAAAAAAATGAATTGCATTTTTGGAATTCTGGAATTCCTTTTTTTGTTCGTTTGTTTGTTCCTATATTTTTCTTTGGTGGGCGGAGCTTAGAACAATGCTTACACCTGCAATGTCTGTTGGTTAAATGTAGGGGATGGGGGATAAATGTTTAATAGGCTTAGATTTGTTATCTAATAAAATTTATAATTTTTAAATTAAAAAAAAAAAATCCTAGCAAGCAAGCAAAAAAAAAAAAAATCTTGATTTTAATATGTATCATTTTAAAGAAAATTTCTAGACACTTGTATTGATTTCAAGCTTGAAATTGTTTTATTCTATTGGCAGATAATTTTCTGTCTTTTTAGTCATAAATGCTTGAAATGCTTAGCTAAATTATCTGAAGGACAATTTCTTGATCATTTCTCAGCTGTGGTTATAAAAATATAATATAACATAATGCAGAGAATTATCACATGACAATAATCGAAATAATTGTCATGTTTACCATATAATGTTTACCATATAAATTTGATGTTTTTGTTTTCTTATTCTTTTGACAATCTCTATAAAAATATGAAACCATTTTAGGTAAAAATGTAACTGTTCTTGAAAACTGCATGGCTTTAATACTGATTCGTTTAAAAATATATCACATGATGTTTATTTGTAAATATGGTAATATGTTTGGTATTGCTATTTATGGTTTTGGAGATTAATATAAGGTTTGGGAATGTCAGATATGATTTTTTTTATTTTTTTTTTTTGGTCGGATATTCAGTCTTGCGTTTTATCAAACAAACCTGGCAAATGCTTAATCAGTCCCATTTCAGGTGAAGCTCACCATTCAGTCTGTGTTTCTTCTTCTGTACGTTTTCTCTCTGAGGGTATGAGCTGATCGTATACTTTATGTATCTGTTGCCATGGTGGTATTTAATTAAAACTGGTGAACGGATTGATGTCACGCTTCGTGTCCGCCTCCTTGCTGTCGTTTACGTCAGGACGTTATCATCACACACTTCCTCATAATACGTGCAAACAGCAAGCGACTATTTCAATACGCTGTCACACACAAGTCCACCTTGTTAGAGCCGCCAGCTGTTCCAGCTGTTCATGCTACAACACACATACACAAGCAAGATGGATAGAGCCACTTCTAAAATATAATCTTTATTCATATAGCATTTTTGTTTTAAGGTCAACAAGCTCAACGTGATACTTAATTTTTCAAGTGTTTATGATAAGAAGAAACAATAAACGATTAGTAAAGAATTGACTGTAAATCTATAAGGAGTACGATAAATCAGACAAACGACAATGTTAATAGACAATGATAATGTTAGACATAAAATAAAACAAAAAGTATTAAAAAGTAACTCAATTGTTTTGCAGTGTAAAGTAAAAAAAAAAAAAGAAAGAAAGAAAAAAAAATTGTTGCAAAGACAGAAAAAAGAAAACAATAATATAAAATGTTTTAATAAAATATATTATAAAATTGTGTAAAAAAAAAAGTATAGAATAAAGTTATTGTACAATAATTAAAATAGATTTTCCTTGATTTTGTTTTCGGCATCATTAAGCATGCTATCAGAGATACTTACTGCACCTTTAATTGCATTTTCCTCCCATATAATTTAAGTCCAGTGTCTGGATTTGTAGCATAATAACCGTATTTTCTCCTGATTTTGTTTTCGGCACCTTTAAGCATGCTATCAGAGATATTTATTGCACCTTTAATTGGATTTTCCTCCCAAATCATTTAAGTTCAATGACTAAATTCATAGAATGACTATATTTTTTAATTCATTATGTTTTTAGGAACTTATATGTTATCAGAGATACTTATTGTGCTTTTAATTGATTTTTCCTCCCAAATTACTTACGTTCAGTGTCTAATAATAACTGTTTGTTCCCTTCATTTTGTTTTGAGGACCCTGAAGCATGCTATCAGAGATGTTTATTGCACCTTTAATTGCATTTTCCTCCAAATGATTTAAAGTTCAACGTCCAAGCTTGGAGAATACTGACTGTATTTTTAATTTGATTTTGTTTTCAGCATTTTTAAGCATGCTCTCAGATATGCTTATTGCACCTTTAATGCTTATTGCTCATTGCACCTTTAATGGCCGTGTAATTTTCATGTATTCTCCTTGGATGAGACAACTCTTTGTATCATGTAAATATGTATCATGTCCTCTTATTAGTACTTATGGCATGTTAGGGATGATATAGTGCACCTTTAATATCATTGCAAGCCCCTCTTCAGTCACAGCCTGCTCAAAAATGCACACATTGTCTTTAACACCAGGACTTGACCTTAGTTGGAGGACACACCTTCGCTTGCTCTCATCTACTCTCTCTTTCCCTCTCTCCCCCCCTCCCCTCTCTCTCTCTCTAGCTCCTCCATGATTCCTACTCAATCCTGGTGAGCTGCTCATCTATCATCCTGTCCCCCTGTGCAGCAGACCCAGTAAGAGTGAAATACCTTTACCCTTTCCTTCTCCCTCTGTCTCTCTATCGAACACTTTCACACACACACACACACACACACACGACTACACACAGACCATTGAATACGCAGATACACTACCTCACACACACACACACTACCTCACACACACACACACTAACTCACACACACACACACTACCTCACACACACACACACACTACCTCACACACACACACTACCACTCTCACACACACACTACCACACTACCCCTCACACACTACCTCTCACACTACCTCTCACACTACCTCTCACACTACCTCTCACACACACTACCTCTCACACACACTACCTCTCACACACACCAGCCAATTAGTTCTCTTTACATCATCAATAATCATTAAAGAAACTCAATGAAACGTCTCTGGTCCACTGAGAAACAGAGAGAGTGAGATAGTTTGTGTGTGTGTGTGTGTGTGTGTGTGCGCGCGTGTTTAAATGTGTGTGTGTGTGTGTGTGTGTGTGACTGAGCGAGTCGGGCCGGTTTACTCCTCCACAATGTCATTAACTGCCACTTCCTTTCTCTGCCGCTCACACACTTTTCCCTTATAAGGCAACGAGCTCAGCAACCATGATGCAACAAACACACACTCTCACACACACACACACAGCTTGACTCAGCTTCAAAAAGCATGTGATCAAAGAGGGCACACCTTTCACCCCACACCCACCCTGCACTAACACACTCAGTTATATCCACTGTGAGTGTGTGTGCGCGAGTGTGTGTAAAGTGGTGGAATGCGGCCCCCCCACAGTGAAACAGCCAGAGAATGAGAGAGAACACAGGCGCCGTCTCTCTCTCACTCCCTGTCTCTCCGTCACTTCCTGTAGAGGAGATAAGGGACAACAACACACACACACACACACACACACACTTACACACACACACACGAAAAACCTGACAAGCAGAACTTCAAACTGTGTGCGTGTGTGTAATTAAAGTGAAGTTGTAAGTAACAGAGAACTTTCTTTAAAGTGAAAGTGCATATCACATTCTAATATCAATTCTAACACACACGCGCGCGCACACGCACGCGCACACACACGCGCGCGCACACACGCTCTAGTGACTAATACAGGTGTACGGCACTAAGGTCAGGTTGTAGTGTGCACTTTTAAGTGTCCCTATCTGTTAGCAGTGACAGAGAGAATGATTCATGGAGATTAAATACACACTGTGTGTTAGGCGTGTGCGAGTGCGTGTGTGTGTGTGTGTGCGCGCGTGTGTGCGGCTGTGTTTACTCACCAGTGCATTATGGGTAAAGAATACATCATCAGCACAAAGGAAATGCACACCATCATGTAATGCTGTACAATCAGAGCGATATGACACGGCTGTACTGAAAAACGCGCTACAGTAACACACACACACACACACACACACTTCCTCTCTCATCTGCGAGAGGTTATAATGACTCTGACTGGGACGCTGCGTCTAAGGTCTGGTTTATAGCTCTGCATTAACGTGTATTTTCCGAGGATCATGGGTAAAAGTGGCACGCAGAGACAGATGCTGATTGGTTGGCTGGGGGACGTGTCTGATTGTGTACATGGAAACGGTTTGATGACGTTGTGACGTTTCTTCCGTGGGTTTAATAAAAGTCAGGTTAATCTTGTTAAATTCAGAGTAATACTGTTCCAAGTACATGTGAAGTGTAAACAATGAATTTCCCTCATCGCATCCAGAACGTTCCGCCTCCTACAGACGTGCTCACGCTCCGAAACGCTTCCTCAAACCGCCGCCTGTTATAAACCCTAAAACAGCTCACAGGGGCTTTAATAAACACGTCTCCTCTGTGACTAAACTCTCACACTGAACAGCGAGTAGAGACGAACACGAGCGAGTTTCCCGTGTTTCACACACAGCGATATGATCACGCTACTGTATAACATTTATTTACACAAAACTACAATCATAACAACGTTAATGTAAACGTGATATAAAGCGTGAGGCTTCATAACGGCTGTAGTTGATTATAATGTCCAGTTTATTCCTGCAGGATCTCACACTTTACTTTCTCTTCCCTCTAACACACTCCTGATAAACACACAGTGAGTGACGTAAAGCACAGCAACGCAATAACGGTACAATCAGAAGCGTCGTCAGTCAGCGAGGGACAGAGCTGTGGATTAAACACTAGTTATGCTGAAGTGTTTCGAGCTGCTCACACTGCAGAGCGCAGACGCCTTCAGCACTTCAGAAACGCTTTATAATTCATCACACAAGGTTTCTTTAAAAACTTCACAAAACAACATTATATCCGTGTTCTCTTCTGTTTATTATTCCTACAGTTAACCTGACTGACCCCGCCCCCTCGTCCATCGCCCCGCCCCCTCGTCCATCGCCCCGCCCCTCTGCGGATTGATTCAAAACAACTCACTCTAACGAAAGTCAGAATTTCCCAAAAGCTCTGAAATTACAACACTGACGTTTCTCAATACAGAAAAAGACACACAAACAAACACACACACTACTGCAGTTTCCCCACACAGCTGCAAACACACACCAACACACACGGCAGAGCACACACTGAGTCACGCACACTGAGTACATTCTAATGCACTGACACACACACACACACACTCACAATGAGGAAATGACAGAAGCCATACTGACCACAGATTTCCTCATTCAAGCAGCATTAACAGACCGTAACACACTTCCACTTCCACTTCCACACACACACACACACACAGCAGATATTAATGCTATGTCACACGCCTCAGTCACTCTGAGTCACGGCCGTTTGGGACGAAGCTGCTGAGACTGAGGCTGTGTCCCAAATCGCTCACTTTAATCCACATTCATTAAATTAGTACGTACATTAACACACCGTTTATTACAGATGTGTTCAGCTTCCGCAGCTGTGTGGTCCCAGCACGTTCATCATGGAAAGGTCAAAGGTCAGAGGTGTGAAGAACAGGGCGTAGGGTACTACTCTTGATTTAGAACACAGCCAGCGTTAAGCGGAGTCGAAAGACGTAACGCGTCGTTGGACTTCGCCTCAGAAGCGGAAACCTGCAGGCGGGAATGACGTCATCTTCATCCTCTGCACATTCCACACACCGAGCGGAAAAACCACGCAGACGCCTTCGTGTTTGTCTTTTGTTAGCAAGAAGGTGAGTGCTGAGTGTTTACTGCAGAACAGCGAAGTGTCGCGTTACAGCGTTAACACGTGAACGTGTCTGCGTGATTGATTACATAAAGCGAACACGTGTGTTTACGGTACACCTTACTTACACGTGAGAAGAAGCGCTGCTGCGTTTACTGCTGCCGCTGTGGATTTGACGTCACTCCCTGAACTCGGAGGTGAGGAGACCATCCTGAGTCCCGAGGAGGAGTGCAGCGCAGCTTTAGCGAGCACGCCGGTCACATGATCACGCTCTCTCTCTCCCCCCCCAGGAGCCACACACTGGTACATCACTACAACCTTCTGCTTTATCTCATATCACGTTAAAGAGCATGTGCCTGTGAGAGAGAGAGAGAGAGGGAGAGGGAGAGAGAGAGAGAGAGTGTGTGTGTGTGTGTGTGTGTGTGTGTGTGGAATGTGAAGCGTGGGACAGGAACATACACTCTTCATTCACACACAACTTCATCCATTTTACAGGGGTCAAAGGTCAGAGTTTTACAGGCCTGGTGGACACACTGCATTCCTCACACACACACACACTCTCTCTCTCTCTCTGCTCAACACACACACACTCTCTCACACACACTCACTCACTCTCTCTCTCACTCACACACACACCCCAACTCTACTGATGGCCCCCTTAAGCTAAACCCAGCAATAAAAACCCCACAGTGCTCATCAGCTCCGCATGTTCATCTAGTGCACTAGCCTGGAGCTCACTACCTAGTGCACTAGCCTGAATCTCTCTGTGTTGTTTTCAGATGAGGGTTTGACGAGCAGACAAATATCACTCCGTCTGTCGCCATGGCAACAATTCCAAACAGCTCAATCAGTGCCGTAACCTGTCTATCCATCACCTGTCTGTCTGTCACTGTTTATCTAACATTCTATTTATCTGTCTGTCTCACAGCGAGTGTACCTGTGCTTACCTGTCTGTCTACCAGTCAATCCCATAATAACCTGTGTGTGTGTGTGTGTGTGTGTGTACAATTATAGAGTGCATCAGCCCAAACTGCACGTCTCCTTCCTCCATCTGTCTCTCTCTCTCACTGAGGTGCAGTAAAGGCAGGTATAATAAACACACCCAATGACTTCACCCACACACTCACTCACACACACACACATACACTCACACACCTGTCGCTATTCATTCACTTATGACATCACCTGATTGTTATATTAAAGATACTGCTCACTGTAAATACAGTAAAATAGTGACAGTGAGGTTTAGTGTATAGTGCACAGTCATAAAGACACACACACACTGAACACACATGCACCAGTGCGCTCAGACACACACACACACTGAACACACACACGCCCCAGTGCGCTCAGACACACACACACGCACGCACCAGTGCGCTCAGACGAGTTTGCATGTTAAATGTTGGTTAGAAGTTCGACTTCCTTGTGGTTTGTTTATCACCAGATGCAAAGCACCGTGGGAAACCAGACTGACATCAGCACTACAACACACACACACACACACACACACCCCATCACAACACTACAGAAGCAACACACACATAACACTCACATCTATCTGTCCATCACTTCAGAGGGAGTGTGTGTGTGTGTGTGTAGTTGGTCTGTCTCTCTCTGATGGAGTCAGTCTAATGCAGAACTCAAACCTGTCACACAGTATCACTATAACACACTTACACATCACCACGGCTGCGTACACGCACACACACGCACACACACACACCTGTCTAATTGCAGAGAACAAACCTGAACCATTTCACACACTAAACCTTACACAACTTGTTTTAGGGGTGTGAGGAGTTCTCAGAGCTATTTTCAGCAAACGCGACTCTACATGACACGACGCGTCCGAGCTTGCACACACACGCGCGCGCGCGCACACACACACACACGTGCGCGCACACACACACATACGCGTGCACACACAAAGGGGTTTGTTACACTTCAGTCCTACAGTGGTGATTATGGGCTGAGCGGCTGTGTCCCAAACCACACACAACTGCACTAAACAGTGTGCAAGTTATTATTATTATTATTATTATTATTATTATTATTACTACAGAGATTTGGGACACAGCTTCTCAATCCATCTGTTCAGGTTCACCAAATCACACACACGCAGACACACACGCAGACACACACGCAGACACACACGCAGACACACACGCAGACACACACGCAGACACACACGCAGACACACACGCA
>CM075015.1:21735220-21759219 GCA_037576675.1 Pangasius sanitwongsei | reverse complement strand
TATATATATATATATATATATACTAAACTTATCCTCAATAAAAAAGCAAGAATCAAGAATACAAATTTTAAAACACCCCCGCCTCCCCGACCTACACACACACACACACACACACCAAAAAATCTTTAATAGCTGCTGTAGCGTAAGTGATAACAGGAACTAACTTGTTTCACAGCAATAACTGTAACATAACTCATAAAATGTTCTTTGATTAAATTTAAAAAATTGTACTTGTTGACAAAATGGCTGGGGTATAAGAGGAATAAAACTTTTCCTGACGTGGCGTTATAGGAAGATAATCAACTTCAGGCTGGTAACAGTAACTCCGCTTCATCACACCAACCAGAAGTTGAATATTTTCCCATAACAGCACAACACAGGGTGTTTTATTCCTAACATAATACCTAGAACAAGGGACTTTTAAGTGTTTACTGGATAATAAAGGGTTCTCAGCCATCTAAAGGTGTTCTGCTTAGAACTCTTTCTGATAAGGAAACACTGTTTTAGGGTTCTTGTTACGGTTTCTATGAGTTTAGGGCCAAACATTTTCATCTATTTATTCCATTTCTCCCAAATAATGTACCATTTAAGAACACAGAATTGTATGAAACTAAAAAAATATCCAGATTAATATTCAGATAAATGTCATTACTTCATTTAAGTGCTGACACATGTTCATTGTCTCTTGATATCAGTAATTCATTACTACTTCCTGTCAGCAGGATCATGATTTTATTTATAATGAAATAATTAGAATTTGGCTCAACTGTATTCGTTCTCTACTGAAATTAAGATATTTCTTTTGAACCAGTTTAGTCAGTTGAATAAAATCATGTACAGATTCACCGAAATGTGCATCCTGCAGCGTTCTTTATGTCTAAAAGCCGAGTAGAGCGAAACGTTTTCGACTCATCGTGTCCTCGGGGTAAGGTACGTGTTGACGAGAGCTGACAGATCGTGCTGAGAGCCGACAAGTGTTTTGTACAGCGCCGCCATGACTTCTCACATCTGTCACGCTTTGTTTTGGACTCGGGCGAGGTAAAGTGTGTTTCGGAGGTGTGAGTTTTTTTGGCAGTCGCACCCTTGCAGGTTCCCGGAACTTTCCAGCTCCGCTTTGTGCAACTGTCCAGGTGGAATAAGAGAAACGTAATTATGTAACTACAACTCGAACTGTTTGAACGTTGCTTAGGAGAGAACGTTCGTGAGAGGTGATTTCACACTTTATAAATCATGCAAGAATAAAATTTGGGACTTTGACCTTACTGCACAACTTTATCAACCATATTAACATATTGTATCCTTAATGACGTCTTTTTTTTTTTTTTTAACTTTTAGCTATTTTTATGTATTATATAGCTCCATTTGATTGAAACCACCAAGAAAAAATATTTTCTTCCTCAGATCACTGATTCAGTCACGATATTTATATTTTGTTGATAATTTCCAAAGCAATTTCTAAAATCTTCAAATACTTATGTCTCTTTTAATGTTGGTTATGAATTTTCCATAAGAAGTCGTCATGGCAACAAAACGATATGAATCCCTAAAAGTTAATGGTTTTTCTTCTACACAAGCAGTATTTTGAAATATTTTGGAACTGAACAAGAACTAGCTGTGTTTTGGTGGGAAAGCATCCCAAAGTGTGTTATTCCTCTCATATCACAGCAATTACTTTACTTACTTACTTACTTTTTTTTAATCTGTTTATAGCTACGTTTAATGTTGTGGAACAAGTTATCGCTTACGTTATAGCAGCTATAAACACAGCTCACGAACAGCCTCTTTTTTTCTGTCTTTCTTTTGATGTTAATAAGACAAAACAAAATTCACCTCATCATGTAAAAGAGTAACCGTGAAGCGTAAACACTTCTGGAAACTTAGTAACAGATACTATACCTCTCACTGCTACAAAGCGATAGAACTGGAGACTCCTTCCTGAACACTCCTCAAAATAAGTGTTCAAAATAAACATCTCCTTACAGAAACCATCAGCATATCAACAATTACACGTTTTAAAAATGTGTTTATGTCGAGCGTTCACCGTACAAGTCCCCGTGAATGATCTGTTACTACAGAAACACTGATGCATTATCTTTACTCAGTTAGCAGTAGTTAAATCTGAGGAAGTTCTACATCACCACTGATCCACTTCCTCGTCACTTTCGCCATGCTTCACTGTGTCCTTGTAATGCAGCATATGTTCCTGATAATTAAGAGATCTGGACTCAGGACTGGCGCTCGACAAGGACACGGGGGATGCATTTGGCTAAAAAGGGATAAAACATGCCAGAGGCATGCAGCTGCCTTTTCACTGATTCATTTCTCTTAGAAAGGGTCGGGTGACTTCTGGTCCATTGCCAGTGGATCAGTAGTGAATTTCAGATTTCTATTAAAGCACATATTCATCTATGGCTGGCAGAGTTCAAAATGGAGGAACATAACTAGACACCTACATAAAGGCATGACATTAAAGTTGTACTCCAATATACAACCTAGACCCTATCCGCTGTATCTGTACTGCATGTGCAATTACCATAGATAAGAATGAAAAAAAACAGAAAACGTGTTTACGTGTTAACTTATAAACTTAAAGTCTAAGGGCAGATGTTGAATGCTCATCCATCAATAAATGTTTCCCGCCTATATAAAACACAAATTCAAAACCATAACCATTACACTGGAAGAATAAAGGTGTGAGAATGAGATAGACATGAGAGAAAGTCTTACCAAAGCAGTTCTTATGAAGATTTTTTTCACTCTCTGACAGTAAAAAGTAGTTCCAGTTACTTCACACGTTCCTGTTATATCACAAAGACACAACTAACCACAAATTTCTCTCTGAAAAGGTAGTTCCATCTCTAAAACGTATCATTCTGTAACAGATTGCTGACTGAAGAATTTGTGAAAGTGTTTTACAGAAATATGTGTTTCAGATAAACATTTACGGAGGGAATTCAGCCACTGCCCTTAGACTTCCATTGTAAGTGATTTTGGAGTATCGTGTGAAAATGCTTGCCTGTGGGAATCTTATCACACCTTATCACAGAGGGAATTACAGATGAGTGGAGTTAACTTTTGTAGAAAAATGCTGGAGTATTTCTTTAACTGTATAACACGGTTGCTTTTGATTAGGAAAACTAATCGTAAAATTATGTTAAGAGATTTAGTTCTTTAAAAAAAAAACGTCACATCTATTCTGAAAAATCGTATATTCCGGGTATAATGCTTTCAGATTTCTTTATTGTGGTATACCGTACAGGCAAGCGTTCATCTTCTACGTACATTCTGTGTACAATACACAGCCGCCATTTTAGCGACAGCGGTACGGGACGTTTGAACTGATTTTTTTTTTTTTTTAAACTATGGAAATTAGGAAAACTTCTAACTGTGGTTTCATCTTATCCTGTCTCATATGTCCTCTCATTAAACATGTGTAGATATTGTTACGAAGAAAAATAAAGCTTGGAAGGAAGTAGCAGAGATCGTTGGATCCTAGCTACTACATAGCTACTACAGTTAGCCTGCTAATTTGAAAACGAAGCTAGCACAAAGTCTAGTATGTAAATCAAACGCCCGAAGTTCACACAGATTAGTGATTGGTCAGTTGTGTTTAACTAGCTAGCTTGGGAAGCTATATACTGTAGTATAGCTACTACTGTTTCTCATAGGGTAAAGAAAGAAAAAAAAAATGCTGGAAAGGCCATGCCTACAAGCGACAAATTGCAAGTGAGACAAGCAACTTGTTGCTCGCGAATTATATCTTTGTTGTTGATTAGAACAATATGTGCAAGTTTTTCGTCAGGTCTCAGGAGGATCAGTATATACGAAGCACCAACAGTGTAAACACACGGCACATTCGCACATGAAGTGTCTCTGAACTGATTAATAAGCCTCGGGACGTCAGGTGGAGTTCCGTCTCAGCAGAGGATGTAATTGGATCTTGGGAAAATCCGCCTTTTTTGTAGTATGTGCTGGCCTGCGGCGGGCAGAAGCCGGAGAATGATCCGGAAAGTGTATGTGTGTGTGTGTGTGTGTGCAAGGATGCCATAGCAGGAATACACTTTCACACACACAGACACACACTACACTCCTGTGCTCTTTGATCAGATTGCATTTGCCAGTCTGGTCAGTGGCACGTTTGCAGCGAGCGTGACAAATATTAATCTCCCATTCCAGGCAGACGCCGGCTCCCATCGCGCCGCTGAATAATTCAACAGCACTGATACAACGATGGCAACAGAATCACGGGGCAGGAAAGGTTGCCTGAGGGAATAAAAGAAAAGTGTATTTTCACTGCATGCTGACTTCGGCGCCAGATATCAAGCCGAGAAAGCGGCGCGCTCGCTGCTGCCATTTCTGTCCTTTAGCTTAACCCTCATCCTCAGTTCACTACTTAGCAACGGACTTCCCTTTAAGCTTAATCATCTCAGTCTATTTTTTTTTTTAAGCAAGACACTTTTAAGGTGTGCTTTTTCTTAGCAAAATCGCTAATAAAAATTGTTCTGAGGGCAGCTGTTCTGTGCAATGGGTAGAGAGCATTTTTCCTATTTATTATTTAATAAAGATAATTTAGCTTGTTTAGCAAGCTAGGCAGACAGCAGGCTAGTTGGTGTTTCATAGCAACATTTTTCATTACTAGCATGTTTGTTTTAGCAGTGATGTTAAATGAAAACACTTGAGAAAGCTAGGTAGTTAGCTTGCTAGATAGATTGCTAGCTAGTTAGTGTTAGGAGAGCTCTGTGCTAGTTTGGCTAGTGAGTATCTCTCAGTAGTCTCAGGTACGATGTTTCACTGAGCATCTTGCAGAAGCAGCCACAGTTTTTCTGGAGACTTTGACTGTTGCTTCTTATTTTTGCAGCAAACCCCAGGGTGCCAAGACTTTTGCACAATACTGTATAGAAACCATCTTTTAACTGATAATATAGCTTCGTAACCTGGCAGTGTAGCTAGCTAGGTGTTTGCTAGAAACTTTTTTGATAACTAGCATGATTGTTTATTTAAGTAGTCCTGTTAATCTAAAAAATGCTGAGAAAGCTAGCTAGCTCCATAAAGTATATAAACTGTGAATTCTTTGGTCAATAAGATTAGCTTGTTAGCTAGCTGCCTAGTTAATGTTAGCTAGAGATTTTGATAACTAGCATGTTTGTTGCCCAGAAATCTATCAATCAATCTATCTATCTATCTATCTATCTATTTTGTTTAGCCTTTTGGTCCAGAATATAGCATCTACCCTGCGGAAGATATTCAGCTAGCCTATTCATCATGAATACCTGGGTGAAAACACCTTATCTACGACCCCAGGGCAGGTAAGGCCAGAGGTCAGAGGTCACCTATTGTGTCATTAGCATGCCTGACTTAACCTGCACAGCCCTGTGTTTAATTGCCCACTTCAGTGATCGGTTCAGAGGATGGCGAGATAAGACCAAATTCAGCCAAGCATGCTGGGCTTTCTCCTACAGCTGTCTCTCCATTCCTTGATTATACCCCAGATAACACACACACACACACACACACACACACACACACACACCACCACCACCACCACGCCCCGTTATTTATTCCTCATTCTTGACTCTGCATGGCCTAAAGGGCTGAAAACCTCTGTCTGTGCAGTCAGTGACAGAAATTTGTGACACCCCCCCATTTTCTTACATTTTTTAAATGGGGAAAAAAAATTGTAAATGGATTTTTTTTTATTCTAAAAGTAAACAGAATTCCAACAAAAGTTAAAAATGAAGTCAAATATATCTCTCTATTTACTGCATAGTGAATTTAACATTTGTTTTGTTTTTTTTTTAATCCATTTTTTTTTTTACTATATATGTGTTTCTACTGCAGTTTTATTTATGTTATGAATTCAATTCAGCTGCTTCTACATTCTTATTGTAGACGTATGTGTTTTTCGTATCATTAAAGAGAAAAAATAACATATTAAAAATATATAAGACAAAACTCCAAAGTTCAAAATGGCCATTTGTCGCACATGACAATTTTAACTCGAACGGCACGTGTTTAAAAAATCACGATAAAGATTTCAACTCAATTTCTTTTTACAATTTAAATACAAGTAAAATGGTTTATTTGTTTATTTTACCAATAAATATGGTCAATATCACATTCAAACAAGCCACGTTTAAATTAAAAAAGTGTATGTCTATCCAGTATGTCTGCATTACTAGCGTAGGAGTTCAGCAATAAAAATGGAGAAGTTTCTCCAGTTTCTCTACAACATCAGGTGTCTCTGATTCAGTGGAACTACAAAGGTCAAGAGAATGGACATGAAAATACATGAAACATTTATTGAATATGGATGTACAAACCTTACTGTAAGGTTAGTAATGTTATAATTAAATACTATAAATCTACGCACTTATGTTACTGCCACAAATGATAAAATGATCAAATGTTACAATCATATTATAATATTATAAATCTGGAATAAAAGATATTCATGGTCAGTGCTTGGGGTTGTTTGCCCAAAAAGTTTTGGAACCCCTGTCTCATTGCAAGCTTTTTCGCACTTGCATATGCTAAGCTATCTAACTCATTAAAGCGTGTACAGAAAGAAATTACAAATTAAAAGACGATTTAAGATGTTCTAAAGTGCAAAATTGTCATTTGGACTGGATTACAATTCTGTCAACACTTGTTAAAATATTTAAAAAGTCACGTGTCTCAGAGGAAGCAAACTGCTTGGTAGCTGTCGTACGATAGAGCGATTCTAACTCTAACTCGTGTTAAGAACGTATAGCACAACAGACAAGCATTCACACCACCAGACCATTGATTATTTTCCTATAACAGCATGACACTGAGTGTTTTATTCCTTAAGTATAGATTCTTGGCAGTTTCTTTTTTTTGATTCACTATATAAGTAATATTTGTGATACAGATACTTTGAAAAGTTTTTTGTGTATAAAAAAAATGGGAATTTTGCAATTTCCACGGTGATGTTTTCAAGAATTATATGTTAAATAAATTCATCGGAACGTGAAATAATCACTTACAAGATGCATTCTCTGTCTCTTTCACACACACACACACACACACACACACGCAGCATTGATTTTTTAATATTAGGGTTGATTTAAAAAAAAAAAAAAAAGATCAGCTCCAGTATCATCTCCGCTACCAAGAGCTGTTCTTGCTTAATTATTTTTCAAACTCTAAAAAATTAAGTAATGTAATTTTTATTAAAATCTTACAAAAAGCTTATGGATACCTTTTTTTCCTCCTCCGTTAAGCTTTTTTCAGCCTTTAATAAAATGGACTTTATTGCTAAGTATTTTCCAGATTAACCCGGATCGGTGCGATATTGAGACGCCCGGGACGTGACTGCATCTAAGCCCCCACCCACCCCTCCCACCCCCTACCACGGGATGATGCTTTGTTTGCTGGATTTGGGGAAATGTGAGATGAGTTGATGGTCTCGGTCAAATGCAGTGCACAGGAAATTGAGTGTTTATAGGTTGTGTGTTCGCACTGCACCAGCTGTGTTTGCTTCTCGGGCATTAACTGATTGTAAGGGGTGTGTGCTGTTTCAAACTGTCTAATGGCCTTCATGTTTTAGTGTTTGAGTCAGAGAAAGTTCAGCAGTGCAAGCGGGGTCTAAAGATGGGTTTTTATTCAAGCATTTTTCCAAAAATAATGCAACAGTTCCTCAAACAAGATCTTTTTTTTTTATCTACAATGTAAGTCAAACATTGTCCAAAAGTAATACTCAAAGACAACCTCAAATATCTATGTAGATACAGTGTTGAATTCTCGATTCTGATTGGTCAGAAGGTGTTAATTAATTTCCTATAACAGCAGCCCTCATCATCGTTATTGTTATCATTTCTATAGTAACAGCTCATTTACATGAACTTGTACGGCAGACGCTCAACATAAACGCATGTGTGTAATCGTTCATATGCTGATATGGTGAAATTTTCTATAAGAAAATGCTTATTTAGCTTTTATAGAAGGCGTCTCCAGTGCCAGCACTTTCTCGGTAACATGACAGGCTGTGCAGTTTGGTCTTATTATTTAAAAGAGTTCTTAAAACTTTAAAAGAGAGAGAAAAAAGAGAGACTGGTAAGTTGCTTAACAGAAACTAACTTGTTTTGTGGATGTTCCAGAACATTAAATGTAACTATAAATGGATAAAAAATATATGATGTGTCGTTCTTCAATGAATAAAAAATTGTAAATCGCTGTGTATTAAGATGAATGTGGCCTTACAGGAAAATAATGAACATTGGCGTGTAGAACGTTTACTTATTCTAACATTGCACAACCAAACCTAATCTTTCTTAAATATCTGACAAAAATATGAAGATGTTTACAATTTCCCTGTCTCGGGTTTTGACAGAAAGTGCTTCATGGGCGAAGGTGAAAAGGAAGAAAAGCCCCTGTGACGTTAATCCCCAGCAGAGCATGATCATATGGCTAATGAGGGCCACTTAGGATCACGTTGTGAGCAGAGGTGCAACATGGGAAATGGGTCACATGGTCAGTCTTCATCTGCTGTTCGTTTTAATTGGTGCGTGTTTTTCTCACAGCAGGATAGCGGCGAATGTTTAGAAACACACAGCGGAGAGAGACAGACAGACGGAGAGAGAGAGAGACAGACAGACAGAGCGAGAGAGACAGACAGACAGACAGACGGAGAGAGAGAGAGACAGACAGACAGACATACAGAGAGACAGACAGACAGACAGAGCGAGAGAGACAGACAGACAGACATACAGAGAGAGAGAGAGAGTCAGATAGACAGACAGAGCGAGAGAGACAGACAGACATACAGAGAGAGAGAGACAGACATACAGAGAGAAAGAGAGACAGACAGACAGAGAGAGAGAGAGACAGACAGACAGACATACAGAGAGAGAGAGACAGACATACAGAGAGAAAGAGAGACAGACATACAGAGAGAGAGAGAGAGTCAGATAGACAGACAGAGCGAGAGACACAGACAGACAGACAGACATACAGAGAGAGGGAGAGAGACAGACAGAGAGAGACAGACAGACAGAGCGAGAGAGAGAGACAGACAGAGCGAGAGAGACAGACAGACAGAGCGAGAGAGAGACAGACAGACAGACATACAGAGAGAGAGAGAGACAGACAGAGAGAGACAGACAGACAGAGCGAGAGAGACAGACAGACAGACAGACAGACAGACATACAGAGAGAGACAGACAGACAGAGTGAGACAGACATACAGAGAGAGAGACAGGCAAAAAGAGAGAGAGAGAGAGAGACAGGCAGAGAGAAAGACAGAGAGGTGATGATTGATCAAAGCTGTCTGCTCTTTGTTCATGTTTTATGTTTTGCAGTTGGCTTGACCAGATATAGCTGAGTGCAACATTTTTCACCCCTATGAATTCTGCAAGGAAAATCTCCTCAGAAAAACTGAACTGGGGTTTTACTCTGCAACAACACAACCATCCAAAAGACAAGGCAAACTCAAGCGAAAAATAGTTTTAAAGACCATCTGCAGACTTTTGAATTTGTCATTTAGAATTTTTCACGATTAACATGTTACATGAGATAATGAAAGAAAAATTGTACCAATCTAATTCCAAACCAAACGTCTTAATGGTGTAAATTACATCATTTTGTCGTTATCGTTCTGTCCTGGGGTGTGAAAACTTTTGCACTCAATTCTATATATTGTCTGCTAAAAAAGAAATCTATTGCTAGGAAATGTAATACTTATTAATATTGCTATGTAGGTGATTCTGTCAGTGTAGCCTAATGAGGAAAACGTTTTTTTTTATACAATTAACATTAAAATCATGCAGTAAATCATTCATTTACAAGATAAATACATTAAATTAAAATAAACAATATTTCTAGGAAAAAAGATTATTGTACAAGAATTTAAATAAATAAATAAATAAATAAATAAATAAAATTTTAAGTAAGTAGTATTTTAAAAAATGTAAAAATTAGGGCACAAACTATTTATTTATTTATTTATTTATTTATTACCTACCTGTACCTGTGTATAAGATGCTTCATGAATCTCTGATGTTATGTAAGGATTAAAAGCTCTTCACGATGATGCCATTTGGCTGCTGTCATTGTGGAGGTGAAAAGTGAGAGCTGGGGGAGTTTTTTTTTTTTTTTTTTAAACCCTCCCAGGTGTGGCCTCAGGGTAGAGGTGGGATAGAGGGGGTGATTTGGGCCCTGGCAGGGTTGCCAGATTGGTGGATATATGTACATGTTGGGTTTTTGATAAATCCCACCAGGCTGGAAAACCTCCTGACTAGTAGATGTAAAAAAAAAAAAAAGCCTATGTGTCTAATAATAATAATAATAATAATAATAATAATAATAATGTGAGATATTAGCTTATTAGAAGTTAGATCTTACTTTATAAGCTAAATCTGCAAAATAAATATGTAGATACAGTTTGGATATTTATTTATATAATTCATTGTACATTTGATTAATAATAACTTTTAGTTATTAATTATGCCTTTTGGTCTGTTTACACAATAATGACACTCTTGTGTTTTTGCGTTTAATTTTCGTTTATTAAAGTTTGGATTAGTTTAGAGGAATTGGAGTTCCAACATGAGGAAGCATGTAATTCAATCTGGCAACCCTGTACAGTGATAAGACTCACTACGATTCACTTTACGGATTCGATTCTTCAGAATCAAACCCATTTAACTGAATCGAACAGTCAGTATCGATTCATAAGATTTATTTCTCAGAAATGTAAAGCAACATTTACAACAACCATCTTATTTTTGAAGTATCTTTGCTGTAATTAAAGCTGCAGTGATTTAACATTACATTTATCCTATATCTTTAAGTTGCAATCAGTTTAATTTCTAAAAATATATATTATAAGATTATTAGAAAAAAAGACTGCTAATACAGTCATGCACGAGCCAGTTTTATTTACAAGAAGATTATTATGTAAAAGGCAACTTTGCTAAAACGTCTGATTCTTTTTCTTTTTTTAGATTTTTTTTTTTTCATCGCGAATCGATTCACCCTACACACCTTCCTGAAACGACTCCTTAAAAAAAAAAGAACCGATTCTTTCAGGACCGAGCCCTCAAATCAGAGAGGAAGCGGCGCGCGCGCGGATGTGTGGCGAAGTCTCTTACGAGCGCAACTTTGATTTTCTTCTTATTGCATCGTGAGCAGAGAGTGTGTGAGTGTGTAAACTTTTGCAAAACAAAAAAAAAAAAGTCGTTGAGGTTCAGTCTTATAACTGAGAAGGAGCGAAACTTTTTATTTATTTATTTTTCTTCGCGGAATAAAGTCAGGATGTCTGTAAATGATCATCTCGAGGGGATATTGTCCGATTTTGAGGGTGAGTGTTGCTCATTTCATGCAGCGAAGACTTCATTGTGATATAGTATTTGCATTTACATGTTAATTGCACAAATGGATGGTATAAAGTGCTTATTCATTCAAGCATACTGGTGTGTAATTTCACAGGATGGGTCTTGAATTCGTTCAGTTAGGCAGGAAATCAATTTCTTTCCTTCCTCAGGACTAATGAACTGATCTTCATTCTGTTGAATACATTAGGCCTGCAAAAATACTTCCTGACAATTAAGTAGTCTAATTTTCTCTCATTAAACTAATAACTGTTTCTAGATGGTATGCATCTGCCTTGTGTGGTCCATGCTTGAATCCTGATGACAGGAAACAATCTATGCACAGTCTATGCTCTTATTCTCACAAGGGCTAAAACTTTCATGCTGTTCACACAATTTTGTAGGTCTGCAAAACAACAACAACAACAACAAAAATCAGCTTTCCGTGGAGCCCCAGCAGAAACACATTCCACCGGCGTGGGACTGTAATTAGCTCCTCGAGCCCATAAACCAGCCCTCGTGTTTGAGCCGCAGATCTGTGCTCAGAACAGTTCAGAACCTTCGGATTTGACACACACACACACACACAAAAACACACTTGTGCGGTAAAGAGAGAGAGGAACCTTCCCCGGTAGATTCGTCATGGAACAGCACCCAGCAGGGTTCTCAGAACAATGGGCTCTCTCTCTCAACATTGTAGTGTTTAGACAGGTGCTGATCTGAGGAGACAAACAAATTAGGTAAAGTCCTCGGAATAAAAGGCATGACACATTATTAATATTATCGTTATTATAATTATTTTGTATCTTAATGCTGATTTAGGGTCTTATCTAAACAGCAGTGGAGTACAGAGGCTGCTCATGGGGACTTCGAGTATTGTTAGAATTGTTGAGTATCACATTTCTGTCAGCGCCGTCACTATTACACGATCACGCGGTCATGCGCAAGCTGGAACTTCCTGCGAATTGTTTATCACGATAAGCGTTGTTTTTGCTTGACTTCTCTTCATCGTTTATCTTAGCTACGTCTATGCAAAATGCATGCAAATTGCCGGTCTTAACCAGGCAAAACGTTAAAGTAGCAACCATCTGCAGAACAAACAAACATATCAGATGAGTTCTCATACCCCCTGGAGTTGTAATAACATCAAGGAATGCCACTGTGGCCACTGGAGACGTGGAGTCTCTGATGTGGGGGGGGGGGGGGGGTGATAGTTATGGTCCTTGTTTACTGTCGTGACACTTCGAATGCCTTTTTTTTGGTGGTAGCAAAATGTTAGTGCTATGCAGTCTGAAGAACTATTCGGATAAAATTCATTTTACCGGAGTATCTCTTGGATTTTAGTCTCTTCCAAACACGTCATTTTTTTTTATGGACTGCACATACACATGTCTTAAAAGAGAATTTTATGAATGCTTTGGGGATTCTCGAATAGTAATTCAAAGATCATCCACTGGGACAATAGTAAATTCGTTAGAAAGGACCTACTGTAATGGCCACCACATGGTTCCATGTTGAAAGGCATACTGTCTTACTGCTTTGGTTAGCAATCTTCTCACACCCAAACCATGTGGTTAGTGGTCGAAGATGCCACAAGAGAGACGTTGCATTCTGTCAGCTTCACCTCAAGCTGGGATGAGTGGGGTCACTTTTGAACAAGGGGCCAGTGTCCCGGCTGGTGCTTGAGCTAGGATATACAGTGCACTCGTTCACTCTTGATGGACCGCCCGTGTTTTGTACACATCAGTGGACTGTTTCAGATCGTGTGGCGAGCTGTGTAGTGTCTTTATGTAGCTCTTTGTAGTTGTGTCAAATGAAGAGTGTAAAATCTCTGTAGACACTTTTTTGGTGGACATTAGCTAGAGACAAGTAGCACTGGTGGTGGATTTTAGTGCTATCCAAATCCTTCAATTTTTACAGACTGTGTGTGCGCACACATCTGGAAAGATTACGCCATATTTTACCTACTAAAAATGGTCAGTAGAAAGAACACCAGGTAATATTTATCCCATTTGAATGAACTTGTTGCTAAAGATCCTGTTATATTCTGTGGGAAGAGAGGTTTGACACTCTTTCATCAGTATAAAGAGATTCCAGGAAGCGCTCACTATTTTCCAAACTGAAACCTATAAAATACGAACAGCTTTTAAAAAAGGAGGCAACACCTCTGGTGAGTTAATGAGTTCACATGTACACCCTACATACATTATGGTCATGTGACCTACGAACGATCTCGATCAAGCCCTACAACGATTACTCAACAGACATATATCCGGAAATCCTATCTCATCCAAATAGTACTTAAGAAGACATAACAATAAGTCTATAGAGATTCCATGTTTTCAGTGGCTGCACTACCAACCTGGTAAGTCCTAAAGGTCAAAGGTCACATGACCACTAACCCTGAGTTCTGAAAACATGAAATAACAAAGAGGTTACATGACTGGCTTCCTTTTTTTCCCCAGTTCAGTTTATGCATTCCTTACCACAAAGTTTTGGTAGACATTGGGGCCCCAGTAAAGCTCGACTGGATCTGAGGGGTTAAATAGTATGAAGGTGTGTGTGAAAGCATATGTGTTTACGGCAGGGCTATTGCAGAGGTAATTACGGTAAACTGCGTCTCTTCATCACTGTAGACTAGACAAGCTGCCTTCAGTCTCCTGCTTCAAAGTGCACACCAAGCTGTTGTCTCCACAAAAAAAGGTCATTGAGGGAAAATAAGATTAGATAAACCTATTTCAGGATTTAGTCAATGATAGTGATTTATGAATGCTTCCTGAGTTTCAAAGGCTGTTGTTTGATTATCATACCTTGTATAAACACCTGAAATTGAAGTTCTCAGCAAAGGGCTCTGGCGCTAATCTGCTCATTAGTCCTTCAACCTCTGAACCCGCTTACCGCTCTTCAACATGTTACTCCACACGTAACATGTAAATGCAGTTTTCCTGTGTTAGCCCATCAGGAAACTCACAGCAATTTGTCAGAGAGCCAAAAAAAAGGAGGAAAGAAAGAGTCAGCAGTGTTTTAGAGGATTTAGTGTGTGTGACAGAGTCTTCAAGAGTGTGAAAGTTTTTCGTAGCCCCTGGGGGCGTAAGCGCCTGGCCTTTCTTTTGCATTGCTGCAGCGCTGCAAATAGCGGCTCGGAATTTGACTTCCAGATGTGCCGGAGCAGAGGTGGTCTCCTGAGCAGTGTACCGAAGGGGTCGTCAGTGTGTACCTGTAAGGAATGTGGTGGGGAGAGATGAGAGGTGCCTCCATCACGAGTCCTGACATGCCCCTCCATGCCTGGCCAACTCACTGCTCTCCGTTTGTAGGAAGCGTCCAGAACTTCCCAGATGCTCAACATCCATGCTCTTCATAGTAGGAATTGTGGCTATTTTGCATGTTTAGTAGTAGTAAATCAAGCTGACTAGACTTTTTGGAAGACTGGAAGATGTTTTGACAAACAATATAGGGAATTAATCCATTCCATGTAGCCCCTGTGTAAATGTATTACATGCTTTGGTGTCAGTGATGAGGAATGGAAGTGATTACAAATGTCAGCTTTCTTGGGGATTGTACAAGTTTATAGCCAGATGTCCACATGCTCTGCTTTTGCTTGATTTCCCCAGGATTCTGTCTCCCAGCTCTTCCCTTGGGCAGCCATTAGCTACGCACAAGGCCCTCCCACGTGAAACCTGCAGCACTTGTACACAAACCAAAGACCTGACTTGATGAACAGCATGTGTCATAATATAATACCTGTATGATTCTCCAGCCAGGCGGGTGCATGACAAATGTGAGGGCATCTTTTTGATTCTGTCCTTGGGGCACCTCCCATAAAAGCTGTGCATGACAGCCCAATCCAGCACGCTCCGTACTTTGCCGTGTCAGTTTGCCAACATTTAACAGCCTTTGCCGAGAAGCCTCGTATGTCAGGAACCACCGTGGGGATTGGCTCTGTCTTTCTGCCAACTGCAGAGTGATGGGAATCTGCTTTTGCTCACATGCAATTTAACCCACTGTAAGATAGGCCTTACCCCCAGGGTCAAATAATCTCAACAGTGTAGACCAGGACTTTGGAAACTATCACAGTGTTGTCAGACTCCAGTCGTTTAGCATTCTACTTCATTCAACACACCTGATTCAACTCATTTGTTAATTAGCAAAGCTTTCATGGGCTATAAAAGCACACAAATCTGAAAAAAATGTTGAAGAACCCTCGTGGCTCTTGTGGCAACTAGAGAGTGGTTCTTCGGCAACTCAACTATCATAGTGTTGCCAGGTTCCAGTTGTTTAGCTTTCTACCTCATTTAACACACCTGATTCCACTCATTTGCTAATTACCATGGTTTTCATGGGCTAATTTAGTAGTAATTTGATGTTCTAGAAGACAGCACAAATACAAATCTGTACACTATTTAGAAAAAGGGTTCCATTACAGTTCTTTGAGGAACCCTCGTGACTCTTGTGGCAACTAGAGAGTGGTTCTTCGATAATTGCATTGTTTAGCTTTCTAACTCATTTAACATATCTGATTCAACTCCTTTGCTAATTACCTTTCATGAGCTAAATTTGGTGTGAATTTGGTGCGTTAGAAGACATAGCAAACACGATTCTGTTTAAAGCACTTTTAGAAAGAAGGGTTTCTCAAGGGGTCTTTGGATAGAAACCCCCTGTTATAGGGTTCCCCAAGAGGGACAAACTGAAGAACCCTTAAGGAACCTGTTTATCTACTAGAGTAGAGATTTGTGTTATCTCCAACCAAATCAAATTCACGGCAAATTTAACTGATGAAAGCAGCTCGGGCAGATCAGCTCAACCAGATAGTTCCTCAAGGGTTCTTTGGATAGTGAAAGATTTTTAGCTCTCTAAATGGAGGGAATCGTCTCTGTCATAATGTTCTGCAAGAGTGACAAACTCAAGAATGCTTCTGAGAATTAAACTCCTTTTAATGTCTCTAGCTCTTCAGTACTTGACTTAGACACTACTTAAACTATGGAATGTGAGATATTTGACACTATGGGAAGCATGCCATCAATACCAGTTTATCACAATCCTGCAGGTAAAGCACAATCAGCTCAGAGAGGAGTCTCAGTCAAGCAGGCTAAGTCCTTCCATGGAGCAGAAAGGGAGGGGAGTGAGAAATTTTGATCAAATCCAGAGAGATTTTTTTTCTCCACGTGTAAGCAGAGAAGATCGGGCCCCTGTGCGAGAGTGTGCAGCCCAGGGCGGCAATGCTGGTGTGCTTGGCTGCCAGCGTAATTATTTCCTGAGTGTTTGACAGGGTGCCAGTAATTACCTGATACCAGCTCCTCTTTATTCTTGGTCGAAAGGGAGTGCAAGTTTACACTTGCATGTGCTACTCTGAGAGAGATCTGTTAGAGGCCTGCTGGGCTGTGAGCCATTTAAGTCTCACACTCTTTGAAAAAGCAGTTAGCTAAAGCAGCATGCACTTTTCCATCTTTAAGAACATATACAACGTCTTCATCGGCACTCTATTTGACTCATTAATGGTGCCCTTTGCAGTCCTGAAGGAAATAACAGTGTGTGTAGCCACCACGAACAGACAGACGTGTGTCTGCCGAACAAAAGCATTCTCGCTGCTGGAATCCGATTAGCTCTCCCAGCTGTGTGACTGGTGATGGGCGAGTTGAAACAAAGGGACTGTGGTTTACTTGCTATACAGGAGGAGGCTGTGAAATTGGATTTGATTTAGTGATTCGACGGCGGCTCTAATTGGCAGTGCACCCTACAGGGAGAAATGCCGCTCCAGCTCTGGCAGATAGTGATCCAAATCAGGACTGCTACTCAAGATGGAAGATAGCACTATACTGATAGTGGAACATTTACACAGTGCTGGAAAACTGCACCTGAAAGACCAACACAACTTCTACTTCTACTTTTATTTAGTTTCATTGTTCTGGACATAAGACAGCCAGCAAGAGTGAAAGTACACATCACAGACGCAGTCACAAGTTCTTAAAGCATCAGCTGTTGAACGATTTCAGCTGTTGCCTTGAGTTGATCCGGTGCCCACGCAAAATATTTCTAGCCACATGCCGTCTACTGCAGAGATCCCAGGACAGTCTTATTGTCCTCTAAAGGAATTCTGGGTCATGGCGTAAGGCAGGCATAATCCAAGCCCTCAGCCTGCGACACCACTACGTCTGTGAATTGGCTCTTTGTGCATGAGGAAAGTCCACTCTTTGCAAAAGGAAAGGCTAGAAAGCTGTGTTTGCTCTGGGCTTTGTTTCACAGGCTGTGGGAATGAAAGGATTATTCAGTGTCACCACAGTTTGCATGCTCCAGGTGTAGACTTACCGTTCAGACCCACTATACACTGGTGACTCTTCTTGCCTTTCCTTGCTCATAGTGTGCCATTTTTATTGTTTACCATTCACAGTGCTGCTCAAGTTGTTTAAATGTACCATGTTCATTTAAAGCCATTTGCTCTGGCCAATCAACAGTATGGCTTATGGTTCCTTTTTCAATCTCTGTACATCAGAAATAGTCTCAGCTGCCCCAGGATTAGCTGTAAGATTCCTAACAAAGCACACTAAACATACAGTACTTTTTATACGTCTTAGCACGGCTGTTATTTTTATCTTGGCATGGTTGTGTTGTTGCAGTGGATAAAAAATATAGCACTTTAAGTGATTGGTCCATGTTACTTCTTTATTGTGATTTATTTTGAATCTTGCAAAACATTAATCCTGAACTATCTTTGCACGATGATGTCATGGCAGCCTCAAAGTGAGATCAAACAGACCACATTGTAATTATGGCTCGACCTTTAACAATGCATCTGAAAGAGGAATATTTAGTTAGGCTGTCTGTGTAAACAAATCAACCTTGTAATCTGTATAAAAACATTTTGGGAAATGAGTATTAGAGTGGGTCCATGTGCATTGTGTTCGTTCATTATCATCATTATGAAAATGGGAACAGCTTTTTATTTTTTATTTTTTTCACGGCACACAGTAAATTATGAAGTTGACCTGGCCAGAGCTGGCCTGGAAGTACATGTATGTTTTTCTATAAACTGTGGAACTCTCGACTCTGTGTGTACTCTGGAACCTTCATTAAAAATATGATAAAAATGGGATTGACATATGCAGAAATAAATTTGGAGTGATTAAAATATTCTTCAAATGCAGCTGGTCTTCATCTTTTACTTGCTGTTTTTTTTTTTTTTTTGCTAAGCATGCAGTGATCCATATTAGCAGCACATCATCTTTAAGCTACCTTCTACTTGCTACTATTTACCCAGTGATTAATGGTATACATAGAGGTCATTCAAGATCATTTATTAAATTTTAGGGCTTCAAGTGCTGCTTTCACCACAGCTGTCTTTTCCCCTCCACCTCTTTATCATCCAGCAAGGGACTAGTACCATCCAGTAAGGGAGTAATTTTAGCCCCAAAAGAAATCTGAAATGATGAAAAAACAAACAAAGAGCTTTTTGTTATATCTAATATTTATTCATTTAAAGCCAAAAATGTTTTGAACATCTCTCTGCAAATACCAGAGTGGACTAAATATTATTATCATGAAAATAAATGTCATACATAAATGTAGAGTAAAAAAAAAAATCATTAATGGAAATTTGGAAATGAAATTTATGACTCACGGTTTGCAGTGCCAGAAAACAGTTTATTTGCTGCCAATATAAACCTGATTTATAGCATTTTAACACCTTATGAACTACTATTGTACAATAAACTTCCAACAAGATATAAAAGAAACATTGCAGGTATTTATTTGTGCATGTTTTCTTTTGTTTCTCCACAGCCTTGAAGAGATCCTTCGACATTGATGATGTGGATGAGATCCCCACATTCTCTCCAGCCTCCACAGTCACGTCTCCCATCAGCCCAAGCTCCATCCTCAACAAAGCTAATGAGGTGCGGAGTCCAGGTGGTCTCGTGTCCCCCACTTACCGCTCGAGGATCAGTCTCAGCTCCAGTCCTGCTCAGAGCCCAGCCATAAAGAACAGGATGGTGTCTAGTCTGTCCTTTAACCGAGGCACCATGGGAAAGCCCACTATCACCTCTAACACTGGAATCAATCGTGCCTCCTCCTTCCAGAACAAATTCAACCCAAATGGCTTCAATTCATCTTCCGGTCCTGGTAGTGATAATGACAGCCTTCACAGTTCCTCTTCCAGCCTGGAGTACCAAGCCTCTTCCAAAATGAGCTCCTACACAAGCCCTCCACAGAGCCCCATGGGAGTAGGTGAGTACAAAGGCCAGTGCTTGGGCAGCCCTGCCTTGAAGAAGTTCTCCTCCCATGGGAACATGTTCCACTCAGAGCTGGAGGGTCCTCTGGTGATCCCCACGGAGCCATTAGGTATCAGCCATGGCTCCATGCCCTCGTTGGACCTCCAGATGGCCGAGAGTGGAGGAATGAGACGTGTAGTGTCCCCAGGAACAAGGTACCCCAGCTCTGCTGTTACCTGGAATGCATATCGTCTCCAGAACAATGGCAATGTTGGGAAAGATTCATCCATCAACCACCAGTCCCCTAAAACCAAAGAGCCTGCACGGCTCAACAAATTCCCTCTTGATCTCGACAACCTTGTGGTCAAACCCCAGACAGAGGGCCCTGCGCCACCTAAACCTCCAGCAAGGTTTCACCCAGTGTCCACCAGCCCTACTATATCTGAAAGCACCTCTGCTTCCGTCAGTAGCTTAGACAGTGCGGATCTACCCATGGTTCACACTTCCACCATGGAGAAACGAGAGCTGGACACCCCTCCAGGAGCCATCCCAGTGCCAAACATAAGTGAGTGCCCTGTCCTGCTGTCCCCCGCCCAGACTCCTCGTTTTAACCTGGCCTCTCAGCCTCAGATGGTCCAGATTGCTCCTGCAACATCCCCTCCACCCACACGGGTGAACATCATCAGCAGTCCTGCACAAAATGAGCCTCAGGCCAAAGACAGTGTGGGTTCCATTCTCCAGAGGATTGCCTCTTTCTCCAGAGTGGAGGCTAAATCGCCAAAGCCCCACCCAAGCTCTGTCAACCCCATCAGCAATGGTATCAAGAGAGAGTCCCCGCCAGTACAATTCAAAGAGCTGAAAAGACCAGAAGGTATGCTTTGTTTGTGATGTTTGTACTAGTTATATCTAAAGCAGATATGCTAATTTGTGGTTACTAGCTTTTTTTTTATTACTGACCACATTCGGCTGATGTATTTTCTAAAGGAGGCAACCAGAAACTAACAGTGAATAAAAGTTAGTTGGGGCTGACTAAATCTTGTTTTTCACAATGCTTACATGCATTTATTTTCATCAATGTTTTGTTGAAATATTTTTTAAATGACACATTTATTTAACCTTTGCACAATACAAATGCTATTCTTGGAACCTGCAGTTAGTATTTACTGAAAGGGCGAAATATTTCCTTCATAGGGAATACCATTAGTTAAATAAACAAACCTGTATACGTCTGGAAGCTGGGCTTCAAGTGCTGCTTTCAGCACAGCTGTCTTTCCCCATCTATCTCTTTACCATGCTGCAAGGGAATAGGAAAAAAAGTAGTGTGAGGAAAAAAGAAAGAGAGGAATTCCTGGCATATCAACAAATAGCCAAGTGCAAACAGTGATAACAGTGTAGGGAGGCCTGTCATCACTGCCTATCCTGTACAGGGAACCCTGTCAGCCACAGCAAAGCAGAATCCCGCCGTAGGCTGTTGAGTCAGGCCTGTTTATGGAACAGCCTCTCAGGTGTGCAGCCTGAGCCTCACCACGGCCCACATCCCCGTTCAGCATGGGGATCAGCAAGATCCAAATACGTCCATCGGAAGCATCAACACTGTAATTTACTGGCTTTGTGGTCTGACTGACATAAATGTGTTGTCCGTTTGAGACTCGGGCCGTGGTCTGAGGAACATCAAAGGAAGCGGAATAGAGACACAGCAGCCGAGTGCACAAAATTACAAGTCCTGGCAGCATCCTTTGGGTCGGAACATCTGGGTCTTTGAAAAGCTGCTGATGAAAACAAGATGTACTAACAAAGAGCTGCATCATGAAACTTGGGAAAAGACAAAGTTAGTGTTAATAATGGCAGCGGTGAAAGCTTGCTGGGGTTGAATAGGACTAGAACGGCATGCGTGGGAGGTTTGATTTTGCATGAAATTTTTGAAAATGGGATTAGACAATGAGAATTGGGAGGGTAGAGAAGGATGCAAGATCATTTGGCTCTGATCGAGGAGGAAGCGTGCTTCTTTCCCACATGGTATGTGTTTTCCTTTCTTGTTTTGTTTGCTCCCTCCCTCCTCCCTTCCTGGAATGGGAGGCATGGGGTGTTTTGCTGAATCTGTATGAGTGCCTGGCACTATGTTTAGTGGCCCCAGACCCTCCATGTGCAGTTTATCCTGCCATATCTTATAGGATTAAACATTGAGGCAGAGCTTTTTTTTTTTGACATAGTTACTTTGACACATTTGGCCTTGTGGCATGCCTTCGTTTGCACAGCATGATTTATCATTTTCAAAGGATGGTAAGGGGAGGAGGTTTAGACACTACTTGGAAAAGCTCTCCCTGGATTGCGGTAGGGTAATGGGTGGACATGTTCTTGCTCCGATTCTGAGTCTGACACAATCTCAGATGTCAATGATGTGTACCACATGCTGTGGGTCATGTGTTTTCCGAGCTTTTGCTCTGTGGTATCTTTGGTTTTCCTCTTCGGCTTAAATATCTGGGCATGCAGTGCAAACAGATGTTCTGGTGCACCAATGGGAAAATGCCACATCTTGTTTTTCCATGAGCTGATTTATATTTTTTTTTAAAATATAACCACTCACACCCATTGTTTAGCAGCATGAGGTGATGTTCCTCAACTTCCTGTGATAACATGGGAAAACTGATAATTCAATCCCACTACCCACACCACTCCTGACACAATGTAAACTCTGAGAAAGTGCAGTTATCTGCTGTGTCATGCAAAAGTCTGTGGAAATCCTGAACCAGCTGCTCAAACCCCAACACGATGATCACACTGGGCTTTGCAGTCTCCCTCTTCATAGTACATGCTCTGATAGTTTTGCTAATTACACCACTCTTGGTCTCTGACAGTAAGAGACAGTTTGTAGGTTTTTGAGAGTGATCCAGCCATTTAAGATGTATAAGGCAGCTATTGTTCATTGTGAGCATACAAAACATGTAGTGTAAAATCGGTTACTGGCAGTGCAGTAGGGGTTTTCCAAACTTCAGTTGTCTAACTTCTAAACAAATTAGAGAAAGGATTGTTCTGGCATTCGATGCAGCAGATCAGTCTGTGCTTCTACTGTATTACAAATTGCATTTCAGAGTCACTTCAAACAGAAAGCACTTTTAACATTTCAAAGGCATTTGAAGAGGATCTGCTTACGTTTACGGAGATACAGTGCTTCTACAGACACGCCTTTAAAATACATCCCAGTTTATCACTATTGACCATAAAGATGAAAACGTCTTGCTAATTCACGTTTCCTGCCTAAATTGTTGTTTTGCTCCGACTTCCTTTGACTCAAAGATGTTTTGCTTCCTAATAAAAAAAAGGATGAAAACATGAACTAGCCAAAGGGCTTTCCTCCCCTTCCTTTCTAAAACAGAGAGATATACCATTAAACCTACCATTAAACTGCACTGAAACATATAATGGAGAGCTAATTCCCTACAGGAATTTTAGGATTTCTAGTTTGTTTAACATCATGAGTATAAACAATATTAGGAATAACACATAATGTTAATAAGTTGAACAAGCTGGAATGTCTGAATAAGATCTTGTAAAAGAACTAGCATGCCATGCATGAGTTACAGTTATCACCCTAAAGATGATTATTTTCCAATAACATCATGTCCCGAAGTGTTTTATTCCTCTTTTACCACAGCAGTTTGCAAAAGTACAGTTGTTTATTTATTAAAGAATGACACATTTCTACATGGGTATTTTCTACCAATTTACATTGATGACTGTTATAAAGCACTGGAGACTCCTTCAATAAATGTTAAGTTAAACATCTCCTTACAGAAAACTTCGCCACATCAGTGGTTACACACATTTGTAATGTGTTTAATATTAGTCTTAGATTATATAGTTGAGCATCGTTCATACAAGTCCCTGTGAATTAGCCGTTACTATTACAATAAGCCTAGAAGAGCACTTCTGACCAATCACAGTCAGGAATTCAACAGCACTTTGGTATAAGGAATGATATCCAATTGATAAATAACTTTTAGAGTAACAAAGTCGCAGACTTTTTAACTTTTAAGCAACAAATGTGACTGTCGTGACTCTAGCTTGCACAGCTAGTGGTGTACATTATTATTATTTCAAGATCATGTACAAATTGACAAATTAAGATTATAAATGAAGATTAGATTGTTACATTATGTTACAACATTTGTTTTAATTAACCATGTTTCAAATTAAAACGACAAATATAACATCTACAGAAGTTACAAAACCACTATTTTGTGAGCCTTTTTTTTTTAATCTGTGGTTTCCTGACCATTAAAAATGCAGGAGAGTAATAACTTGTCTTGCTCAAAGTCCCCATAACCCATTAGGATTGTTTGATGATGAAGACGAAGTTGAGGAATAAAAAAGTACATCAGTATATACAGCACTGTGGGTGGGGGGGGGGGGGGGGGGGGGGGGGGGGGGGGGGGGGGGGGGGGGGGGGGGGGGGGGGGGGGGGGGGGGG
>CM075015.1:21711036-21735120 GCA_037576675.1 Pangasius sanitwongsei | reverse complement strand
TAATTTTTTTTCAAAAAGGCCCCAAAACCCATTTTTTTTTTTTTTTTTTTTTTTCTAATTTGTTTATTAAAAAATTAAATCATTTTATAAACCACTGGGGGTTACCCCCCCCCCCCCCCCCCCCCCAATTAGCATTTAGCAAGTGTGTGAATCAGGGGGTTGAGTCAGGTCCATGTTCAGTCGGTGCACTGAAACATAAACGCTTTACAGCTAAAAAGTAATTTTAGAAAACGACCATAAATAGCCTGCTCTTTCTTTGTTTCATTCTTCTTCTCAACATCATGTCCCCACTTGTCTGCAGGCTCTTCGCTCGCTTATGCAGCGCAATTTATTTTGCGTTTAATGACAGTGGTTTAAGGAATAAATTCTTCCCTAGCAGATGTTTTAGGCCACCCCCCTATTATCCCCCTCCAGCTTAGCTTACAGAAAGTCTGAAGGATCTTCTGCTACCGTCTGCACTGCAAACACATTAAAGAGAGCCTGTTCCTCTTTCTAATTGGGAAGCACAGGGATTAAAAATCCGGCAGCGCAGTTCGTCTAGTGCAGTATTTGACAAGCGATCATGCCTGTACGTTGTTCTCCATCCTGTTAGTCATGGCTTGGTGCCATTTCCAGTTATAGCTCGGCTCGCTTTGTAGCAATGTGTTTCCTCAGCCGATAAGACAACATTAGCCAGCGAATGCAATCTTATCAGCTGTGTATGTTGGTTTGTTTACTAGGCTCTATTCACCGTAGGAGATCTCCGAGTTCTTTCTGTGAACGAAAAGTCTGATTCTTCTCTCCAGAAGCAGATGCTACTCTGTAACCCAAGGCTATAAGAGATTGATTAAGAATTGGAAGTTAATGTACAGGATGGCATGGGAGGATTTTTTTTGGCTTGTTTTCCCAAAAAAAAGTGCTAATTACAACCATTTTATTGAGTATTTGCACTGGTGGGCGGGACTTGTTTAGCATTATATCCTGTATTATCTGCTAAGAACATGAACAAAAACAAGCAAAAGCGTTCTTTTGTAATAAAAATGTAGCCAGTGTAATGTAAACACCAATTTGGTGCATGTTTTCCTATGAATGGGTGAATCCAGATAGTTTCCGATGTTTAAGTGTGTCATTTCTGTCGGGTTGTTTGATTAACTGAATATACACATCCTGGTCTTGTGCAAATTCCATACGAATTTTATGGAAATACAGCATTATAGTTGGATTTCATCCAATTTCTTAGGATAAGGTACAAACGTTAAATTCACCCCAATCCTAACATCAGTCTTGTTAAAATGTCATATGAACCGAATTGTGTGAATTTTTGCGAAATTTGAATATGAGATTTGAAACGCACATTAGCTGGGGTTCCATTTAAACGTTTCGCAATTTTCGAATGAATTTCCCTTTTAAAGTCTGTGAGAGAGAATAAACCTGAACTGTTAATGACAAAATCCTGCAGATGCCAAAAAAATTACAATACCCAGAGGTCACGGCTATTTCTCACTTTTAACATTTCAAAATCTGCAGTACACACTTTGTCACTATGATGTCTGATGTTGCTTTTATTGATGGAATTGTGGAAAAATGTTTTCATACATATATCTATATATATACACATATCTAGTTTTTAATGTGTAGCTGATTTGTTGTTACACTTCTATACTGATTTTTTTTTAATTATTGAATTTTATTTACCTTTTTTGTCACCACATTCACAGATTTTCAGTTGTTTTTTTTTACAATGCTAAAAACGCTATATAATAATAGAAATATAATATATAAAGTATTGTGATATGATATTTTTGTCATATCGCCCATCCGTAGGCGGCATTAATCTTGGCACTAAAATTCTCTCACGCCTCATGCACTCAGAGAAATAAAGGTACCACATGGCACTTTTCTTTGTAGCTTTATTACGTCTCTTTATACCTTTAAAATAATTTAAGGTGCATATATCTTGGTTGGTATACCTTTTTAAGTTTTACTCTAAAATACAATTAAAGGTATAAAACTTTCACCCTTGATGGTACCACCCCAGAAACATGTTTTATCTTGGCACATTTCTTTCTAAGCGTGCACGTTTTTTAAACTCCATAATACACTTTGTCGTAGATATGACCTTTTGTCAGGTGAAGATTTAACATAAATCCAATTTGAGGTTCGGCTGAGAATACGCTGGCTGCATTAAATCAGAATACGTAAGTGAGGATTAACACAAAAGGGAGCGAGCGAGAAAAGAAAAGAGGAAAGAATGTCCCTGTGGGTCACATTTGACCTCCTGTAATCCTCTCAGCTCTCAGAAATATGGTGAATAGCCGAGAGCCGAGTCTGATGATTGTGCTCCACACAGTGTCTTCCGCATAGTCAAACCCCTGCCCCGGCCCTTAATCATCCTCAGGCGAAAAACAGTTTTGTGGCTTTGTGGTGGAATGAGCAACTGCTTTTTCTCTGTTTTTCATTGAATATAAATTCTGTTTGTGCCATTATTCCATCATCAGCCTGCTCGGGAAAAAAAAAAAAAAAAACATGGTTGATTTCACATTCTCATGCTCAGGCTGAACCGAAGTGAATCTCGTGACAGTTCCACAAGCGGAATATTGTGTTAAAGGAAAGGAGTGTGGGTTGGGACCCATTTCCGTTAAAGATGAATGACACTGCGGTTCTGTGACCTCAGATATCACCGGATTCGTGGGTGGCGGACACTCCGGGGGGGTTTTGTAGGATAACTGCTTCCATTTTGTCTTCATTTGGTTTAATAAAAAAGGAATTAGTCCATGAGAAAGGAGCTGTGCATGGACAGAGGAGTCCAATATAAATGTACACACTATTTAAAACAAATCTTGTAGAAAACAGATACAAGTCATATATATATATATGTATATATATATTTATATATATATATATATAAGTAATCAATGATGGGCTGAGCTACTAAACTAATTACTATTTTATTCCTCTTATACCACAGCAATTTATTATTATTATTGCACTTTTTTATCCTTTTATAGTTACACTTAATGTTGTGGAACATCCACAAAACCAGTAGTTCCTGTTATCATTCTCTCACCAGCCTCTCTTTTTTCTCTCTTAAAGACAATAAGGAAAAAACAAAACACAGCTTACCAAGAAACCTCAAATCCACAAAACTTTCATGTTTATTTAACATTTAAATATGGAAGGAGTCTCCAGTATCACTGTCAAAGGTAAAGCTGTAAAGTTTTCCGACACCCTTCAGGACAGAGGAGTTTACCCTTTGTGGTTTCTCAGTAACATGACAAGCTGCAGCGTTTTTTTGTTCGTTTGTTTGTTCGTTCATTTTTTTTTTTTTTGTCTTATTAATTTCAAGAGAGGCTGGTGAGGGAACGACTGTTTATAGCTGCTGTAGCATAAGAGAGAACTTGTTTTGCGTATGAGAAGAAATGGAACTATAAACGGATAACAATTCAGCGTGTCTTTCTTTAGTAAATAAAAAATTGGAAATGTTGGCAACTTGCTGTAATATTAGAGGAAATAGAACACTTCAGGACATGCTGTTCTACGAAAATAATCAATCCACTGATTAACTTTAAATGTTCTTAGGACATATAATTAAAGTCAATAAATTAATATTCCACGCAGTGCACTCTTTTTGGCACTTTTGAACCCTATTGGTTTCTGAACAGAAGTTTTTGTGTCATATTGTCAGTGTAACGGATTTTTTATGCATTTTTTTGGAGCCTTGTCAGCTCTTGTGTGTTTCCTGGCCTCATCAACATGCTGTTCTTTTGTTGTGGAAACAAACCCGCCGTGTACCGTGTCAAACGTGACGTTCTTTGATCAGGATATCGAGTATAACCAAAAGTCCGCCCCCTGGGGCCTGAATTCTTCCAAGCCTCTATGAATTTGGAAACGTAGAAGGGTAATGAAAAATGTGACAATTTGACTGGATTAATTAACTTTGGATGGAAAACTGTTTCATGCCTGAGGGGGACGTATGGGCACGTGGTGCCGCGGATGTGAGGCGAGCCGGTTCAGGCTGAAAGACGTCACGGCACGGGCGTGTTACTGAAGCAGACAGGCTTTTATGCACGAAGGCCATTGTGAACGCTGAGGCTCCCACGTTCGGCTGCAGCTGACTTTCTTTGCACACTTTAGAGAGCTTTGTTGAAATTGGAGCAGTTCCTAAGTAAACGCATGCCAAGTGGTCTTAAGAGTGCTATTATTTACGCAGACGTTGTACTTAAGCCATGGAGAAGGACTCGGCTTGGGGAAGTTTGCGAATGGAGCAGGCAAAATGAGAACACACAGATAATCTGGTTTGTTTGGAGCGTGTTGTGATGATCGGATCATTTCTGAGGAAATAAAGAGAGGGCTGTGGATAAAGTCATGAACGTAGCAGAAGGCACTATATCCGAGTAATACATGCAGAGTATCATTGCGTTTGTCTTGCTTTTAAGTGTGCAGTTTTTCGAGAGAAACAGCTGGCATTATTGCGGTATAAGCCTGAGCTAATTGTACTGTTACCTAGCTCTGTACCTTAGTAGCTGAATTCTTGATACTGATTGGTCAGAAGCAAGACAAATCAATGCACTCGTTCTAATAGCCTTGTTTTTTTCCTCTCTCTTGAAACGCAGCTTGTCATGTTAGCGAGAAGCATAAACTCATCCCTAACAAAAGTTACCACTTTAACTCTGACTGTTACAAAGCGCTGACGCTGAAGACTCCTTCGATAAATGTTAAATAAACATCACTGTCAATTGTTAAATAAATGTCACCATATCGTTGCTTACACACGTTTTTTTTTTTTAATCCGTTTGTGTTTATGTGTACTGTTCGCCGAACACGTCCCTGTGAATGAGCTGTTACTATAGAAACAACTTGCAGCTACAATACTGTGAGAGAATTAATCAACATCCTCCGACCAATCGGAATCCAGGATTCAATAGCACAGTGATATAAACTGCTTTATTTGTCATATGATAAATTGATCTTAGAGAAGGAGATGAAAGAACAGAGGAAACATTAATTCATTTAGCTTTTTTTTTTTTAAATTGCTTTAATTGCATTGCAAAATGAAAAATTAACCTCTGTGGTCATGGTGGGCCAAAAAGGAAGCAGGATGTTTAATGTTCCACTCCTAAGTCAAAAAATTAGCTGTAATAGGCGATAATTATTATACACTCAGCTCACTAATGCCGCTGCACGCTAGCCAACCATTCCAAACATGTGACAGTGATGAGCTCATCGTTCAGGTGCTTGGGCCCAGCTTATGATTTACAGCATGTCAACGTTAATGTATGCTTCTGCTACAGCTTTTTTCCCCGCGGCGTTTTCCTGATCCGTCAGGCGTTTTCCTGATCCGTCGACGTTTTTCCTCTGATAAAACATTGCAGAACTGTGGGTACGAGTGGGTGTGTGCCTGCGCTCTGGACTTTCTGATCTAGTGCAGGCCAAAGCGCTTTTCTGCTGTGGATTTATCGCCCCCCAGTTCAGGAGCTACTTCATTCACAGATTTATACTCAGTCAAGGAATATCAACAACGTGACAGACGCAGTCCAAAGAATTTATTGCAGTAATTATTCCAGCTCTTGAAAGGATTCTGTCTCAGGATACTGTAACGTTGAGTCATTTATGAGTCAGGACTCAAACCTTGGTGATATCATTTGGAATGTTGTCTTTCATAAAAAAGACTAATTAGGTTTTTCGATTTAAAAGATCTTTTAAAAGAAGTTTTTTTTTTTTGTTTCTGCTGGGACCGAAATATTTTCAGAAAATGCGAATTTGGATTGGAATAATTTTTTTTTGAAAATGGAAGGTTATAATGTGTATAGAGACATTCTGAAGAAAAATTAAGCTTGAATGTACGTAGCTAGTAGAGTTAGCTTGTTTTGATGAACTGCCAAACAAGCTAGTGTAAAACAATGTAACTCAAACAACCAGTTTTAAAGTTTATCTTTATCTAACACCCCCAAAGACAAGTGACACAAGAAACACAAAATAGTCAAAAATTTGAACCTATCACACCTAATATGCAAATTATTACAGGATAATGAGGTCTGACCAAGAAGAATTATGTTAAACTCTCTAGCTAGCTAGATAACTTTGCTGATGCTGGTGATGAAACAAATCTCGGTTGTTATGCCTACATTTGTTTATTTTGACTGGCTGTTAAATAAATCTCTGAGAACATGACGCTGCTTCTGCGTTACTTTACTAGCTATCCGGCTAGCTAATTGGGATAGCAGAAAGACATGAATATCATGCGTGTTTAGATATGCTGCCATGCTTGAAATGTTTCTTGGGCTATGATTTTTTTTTTTTTAATGATTCGAATGGAATCTGGTCTTTCCATGTTTTCAGTAACATTCACTCAGTAGGAAGCAGAGCACTTCTTCCTTGAGTGAAATCTCCCATGAACCTGTAACACCATCTTCCTTTTTTAGCTAATCAGGTTATTGGATTTGTTCAGACGAATCCCAGTCCTCAATGGCTACAGCACTTCCTCAGAGCAGAAATCTCTAAAAGTTAGCGATCGTGCTAAATATCATTACAGCCAGGCCTCGTGGTGGGCTCACGTTGGGCGTCACGGATGTAATCACACACCAGACACTGTAATCAGAGCAGCCGTGCCGTCCATCATTGCACTAACTGGCTAATTGGGTCCACCACGTCACCACACGTACCGCCATTCCTCAGGTGTGACTCACTGATTGTAGGTGCCGTTTGCTAGTCACTGTGGAGCATTTGACATTTCATCAGTGAAATGTGTTCTTCCTGAAGGAAGTGACCCAATACAACGTGGAGGTGCTTGCACTCATTGTTTTGGCAGTACAGTGAGCTGAAACCGTAATATTCTTAGCAACGTGGTGAACTTTATTCACAATCATTTAACTTCCTTTCTCGTTGAAGTCTGGTCTTTTGTCTTGGTCTTCTCAAGCGCTCGACTTGCTCTCCGTTTTCCGTGCCCTTTGTGAAAGAAGGTTATCTTAATGATCATGACATGGACAAATGAACTCTGCTGCAGTTTAGATTTCTGTTAGCGTAAAAGTCTAAACAAAAATGGTGGCTGCAGGGTGAGGGTTGAACTCTGTGGACGGACTGTTTATTCTCGAATGCTAAAGTGCTTATTTTTCAGGCCCCGTCATTTAAGCTACTTGACATTCTTCCCGAGTCACTATCAGCCTCAAAGGCACCATATCTTAATAAACAGGAAACAATAAAAGCTGAAGTGCCTTTTCATACCGACGGTTCTCAGTGACTCGTGGTTAATAAGAGAGGTGTGATGCGTTGTTTGACAGGAGCAATGCTACAAGACCCAGCTGTAACGCAGAAAATATGTGTTTTTGGTGCATGTTCAACCTTTTTCTGTTAAAAAAGACCGTCTTCTTCCTGTAAACATTATGAGATCATGTCATTGACCAAGGCTGAGTTTCCTGAAAAGGTTGTAACACAGAAAATCATGTTTTGTTTTTCCACAGTTTAAATGACTGGCCTCTGCTTGTCACTGGAAAACTCTTTTCATCACGACTTCATAACATTTGAGAGAAGTAAACTTACAGTACTGTTTTTATCCAATGCTATTTTATATTATTTTATCCCAGGGAGTCTTTCCATAGCACAAAACCCAAACAGGAACCAACAAACCGTGCGGTTCTCCTTCATTTTCTACTGGAACAATCACCATGACAACATCATTATTAGGTTCAAGAGAGAAGAAGTGCTTGTATTACCATTTGACTACACAGTGCATTATTATGGGAGTTTTTCCACATAAAATCCCACAATGCACCGCTTATGGGTAGTCTTTAAATGTACAGAATACCCATAATGCACAGGGAGTAGAGCAACATTTTGAACACAGGGGTTGTTCCATTGTCTGATTAACCATTTGCTTCTCCGGATTATATCAATTGCAGTGAAATTACTGAAACAAAACCTTAGTGTTAAAAGGTTTTTAAATTTTGGCAACAATAACAACACAAAAATAAAATCAGCAGCATGCTGAATTAAATTGATTTTAATTGAAATCACTATGAAACAAAATTTATGTTACATTGTAAAGATCTTACCATAAAATGACAACATTGTTATTAAAAACAATAACATAATGAATAACAATTCATTTTGATAAATAAAATAAATTATATTTTTTGTTTTACTTTTTTTAAAAGTAAAACAAAATTTCAATTAAAATTTAAATCCGTATTGCAGAAAATCTAAAAAAAAAAATTATTTTGCCTTTTCAAAAATGCTACCATAAAATGACCAGAAAATTATTTTTGAATTAATTATGATTCAATTTGGGAAATAAAATTCAATTTAAAAATTCAGTTAAATTAAATGTCCAGTTTTTAATGGAAACCTATATTGTAGAAAATATGGAGAAAAAAGAATGTTACCATAAAAGCATCAGAAAATGACTCTGATTAATAACAATTCTATTTAATAATTAAAAAAAATAATGCCCAGATTTTTAATTTAAACCCATATTGCCCAAAAAAAAAATGAAAGCAACATTGAGATGATAAGTAAATAATTTTGATTAATAACATTTGCATTTAATAAATAAAATTAAAATAAAATTATGCATTATAAGTATTTTTTGCAGGTTAAGAAATAAAATAAAAAAAAAAACCCAACATGATAGACATTTTGTGTTTGCATAACCAATCAGCAGCAAACAATGCTGCTAGCTCCGCCCACAAATACAGTTCATCTCTGTTGATGTTGAACAGAAACCATCTAGCTGGAACCGTTAGTACTGGACTGGTGGCTGATGGGAAAAGCTTTGAAGGCAAACATTTGGGTTTTTTTTTTCCCCTCTCGCTATTTTCGATTTCTTTATGTGCTTGACAAACCGCACTCAGAACACACACGGCGGATTTGACACAATTTCCTACAGACGATGTACTTACACTTTTATGAGCTTATTTCTGCCGGTGGCGACGAGATGTAATGAGTTTCGAGATTCCAGCAGATATATCGAGTTACAGCGAGGAAACACACAGCTCGTCAGTTCCCACATTGCTGCAGCTGTCTCAAACACACACACACACACACACACATATTGTATTGTGCTACATGGAGGGAAAAAAACAGAAGAGGTTTCCTGGGCAGCAGCTGAAATCAGAAATCCTATTACAGAAGCTTTTTATATGGTTTATTTGCAAACATGTGTGTCTTTGTACAGCGTGGCCTTTCAGGCAATAAAACAGCATCACCTGATGTTCTCGACGCGCCAGAGGACATCACGGGTGGACTGTCTGAATGTCATTCACAATCCGCCACCTCCATTCATTACCTCTTATTTTTTTATCCAACAGCCTCATCTCGTCAAAACTGACATCTGTTTCTATGGCTGTGTACGATGCTCGTCTTTGTGTTTATATAGATCTTTTTTCCTTTTCTGCGGGATGGGGATCTCCCTGAAAGGAAGGAAACACATGCACTTTAATGAGGATGTGTATTTCCCCAGTTTGGAAAGCTATTATAAACCCTGCCAAGGGTATAAACATTAAAAGATAAGATGGATCTTTAATGTTAACACACGTGTGGAAGGAGTGTGCTTACGCATCTGATGAAGGACTTCCTGAGGAATTGTACTGTTCCTCATGAAGATGCAGCAGAATAGCACTTTTTCCCAAATAAAGCAATGAGTTTCTAATGATACAGCTGGAAAAGGGGTACAAAGGAGTACAAATAATATAACAAGCAAAAGCTAACCTAGCAAGTGAAATGTAATCTAGTGAGTGAAAGGTAATCTGGTGAGTGAAAGGTATCCTACTGAGTGAAAGGATATCTATTGGGTGAAAGGTAATCTGGTGAGTGAAAGGTAATCTAATGAGTGAAAGGTAATCTGGTGAGTGAAAGGTAATCTGGTGAGTGAAAGGTAATCTAGTGAGTGAAAGGTAATCTGATGAGTGAAAGGTAACCTAGTGAGTGATATGTAATCTATTGGGTGAAAGGTAATCTATTGGGTGAAAAGTAATCTGGTGAGTGAAAGGTAATCTAGTGAGTGAATGTAATCTAGTGAGTGAAAGGTAACCTAGTGAGTGAAATGTAATCTGGTGAGTGAAAAGTAACCTAGTGAGTGATATGTAATATATTGGGTGAAAGGTAATCTAGTGAGTGAAAGGTAATCTAGTGAGAGAAAGGTAAACTGGTGAGTGAAAACTAAACTACTGAATGAAAGCTAATCTAGCGAATGAAAGGTATGTTAGTGAGTGAAATGTAATCTAGTGAGTGAAAGGTGAAGTAGCGAGATGAAGCTAATCTGTCAAGTGAAAGTAACATAGTGAGTGAAAGCTGTGGAAAATTTGTCAATAGCTGAAAAAGCTGAGGTGAACTGTCAATCATTTGAATTGGATACTTGAAAACTTGTAATATGCTCATGTCATGTCAAAATGACAATAATCACAAGTTTCTGACTCGTAAAACATCTTATTTTGATGTCTACCAGTTTTTCTTCTGAAGGCCCTGACTTAATGTTAACCCAGAGAGTGAAAGCTAACGTGGTAAACTAGCGAGCGAAAGAAGTGGTTGAAAGCTAACCTAACTAGACTAGGAAATTCACCGATTTCCACCACCGTAAAATGTGAACGTTTGTGCAAAACACGTAAGCTTGTTTATCATCCAGAAGCTGCTGTTTCCTATTTATAAATATGACTTTGTCAGAGTTTTTAATTATTTCTTTCGTAAATTATATGAATAGATTATCAAGCTCTGCAGGTGAGCACCATCAGGTAGTAGCAGGAGCTGAAGAATCTCAGTAGGAGTGGGCAGATAAAAAAAAAAAAAAACAGACAGAAAGCTCCAACTCCTTGATCAGATTAATTTTGCTTTCCAGTTTAAGAGATCTGCCTGCTTGTCTACAGCTAATACAGTTGCCACATTGTTCATGCAAAACAAAACAAATCAAACATTTACCTTTTAATCACACGTAGCACAGTTATCATTCACGTAAAGGGATGTCCGAGAACAAAACTGCTCTTTCATGACTGAATCTTTCACATACACACCAGCAGTGTTTTGTACTGAAGCTGGAAAAAAAGATGTTTTTATTGAATGTTGATGAAGTAAATACTCCCCTGCCCGTGCCCTTCAATACAGCCTTTCAGTCATGGGATTAAGCTCAAGCACCAACTCTTATAACATCTTAAACAAGCTCTTCTTGTAGACCGCCTTGAGTCCTGGTCTTGGAAGATTGCACGTCTCATTAGCATACTTTATTAATGGCAACTGAGCAAGCTATGCTAGCCCTGTTTTTGTGCATGTAAAAGATTTCTAATCAGATGAACGCTCTATATAAAGAATGGCTCTCTCCGGGGTTAAAAAAAAAAAGAAGTGATGAAGCGAATGCTCATTTCACAGGAAGATTAATCAAGCCTCCACAGCACCTTTGATACTCCCTTTCCAATTCAGGTGCCCTCCTGCCTGCAGATAAGAACTGCACCGAAGACGAGAGAAGGAGCAGCGTGTGATAAGATAAGGGATCAGCCCCAGGCTGATGATGGCGATTCGTTTTATTCTGTTTTGTGTTTGGAAAGAAGGAGTGGTATGAGGGTGAGGCCATGGAAACTGGATCTTCTGACCAAAAAGTTGGTCAAAGTGGTGGGAGGAAGGGGGGGTCGGGAGGTTGGGGGTTGGCGTACCCTGTGCATCTGGTGATGGGATCCTGTTATTGTTTTTAGGGAAGGAAGGCTCCAGCTCCATGGGTCCTTGACCAATTAGTCACTCCAGCATGGAAACAGAATTAGGATGAAGCTGTTTTGTCCACTTTGCGGGGAGAAATCTGTTCAGAATAGGAAACGGTTATGTCCTCCGATGTAAGACGTATTAACGTCATTTACTGTTATGTTAATCGGCATCAGATTACTACAACCATGCTCATAATGCGTTTTATTTCATCATTAACAGTTTATAGCTCCTTTAGTTTAAGCCTTATATTTGCCAAAACTGTTTTTAATTGGGCTTTAAAAAACACATTACATGGGATTTGAATACTAGCCATTCTTGTGGAGTTTTCTGTGATTTTTCTTACTTACTTCAGCTCACGAAGGTCTTTATGATTCGTACATGAAACCGTGTAATGAATTATGTTGCTGTACTTGGTTGTGAAACTGAGAACACAAGTAAAGATTAGATTTAGAAACAAATGCCACTGAATGCATTTGACCCACTGACCATGGAGGACCACCTTGTGCAAACATAGCTGGTATGTGAGTCTGTGTGACTCTGGGAATGCCATATATTTCAATTTTCTTTCCTTCTCTTCCAAGCCTAAATCAATTCCTCAACTAAATACCAAACGCTCCATAAGTTGAATTCGAATTAAACTGTGCAATTCAGAGCTCCTTCACTTTTGTTGATGATTGTACTGTGCAGATAAAGGTGTGGATTTCTTTCCTTGGAAGGTTGTCAGAAAGGAATGGCGCCTTGTGCTAAGGTAGTATCAAGTTCCCTACAACTTCCCGAGAAATGGGAACTGTCAGCAAAATGGGCCAAGATGTGAATGGCAGCTTGGCTGTCCCACCTAGCTGAGCAGCTGCTCCAGGCTGGAAAAGTAACCAGATCAACAAACCCAATCTGGCGAGCATCTCACACTTTCAGCTAATGTTGCACTCATAGGAAAGAAATTGTTAACTTGTGGGATCTATTCTCTGTAGTTCTGGTATTTTTAAGATTTAGACTGGCTGAGGAATTTCCTACCAAAATTGTACAGTACCAGTAATATGTTGGAATGTTACACACACCTGATGTTTAGAACAACGTGGCACCAATAGTGATAGGTTGGGATGAGCAAGAGCCTGTAGGGATAGGTTAGGATACCTTAGAATCAGTAGTGGTGGTTTAGAATGAATTTGACCCAATAGGGATGGTTTGGGATATCTTGGAACCATAGAGGATAGTTTAGGTTTATTTATACCCAGAAGGTGTAGTTTGGTTTGGTTCCACCAGATCATATGTAATGAAGCGAATGCAATAGTAATAAGTTGGAGTAACTTGGAATCAATAGGGATAGTTATGGAAGATCTGGAGCTGTTAGGGATAGGTTGCAATACTTCAGAACCTACAGAGATAGTTGAGGATGCTACAGATTGACTGAGATGACTTGGACCCAATGTGGACAGTTTAGGATTACTTGGACCCAAGGAGATAGTTTGGAAGGATATGACCAAACCAATAGAGAGGGTATGGGATGAATTGGCTCAAACAGGAATAAATAGGGTAACCTGGGATAGGTTGAGATGCCTTAGACCCAATAGAGATGGTCTGGGATATCTTGAACTCAACAGAGATAGTATGTGACTTGGACTTCATAGGGATATTTTGGATAGGGATAGTTCGGGATGGCCTAGAGCCAGTAGGGATAGATTGAGGTGTCTTGGAACCAACAGAGATGTTTTGGGATGAGTTGGACCCAAAAAGGGATACTTTGGGAGAATGTGGTCCCAGCAGATTGTTTGGGATCACTTGAATGCAACAGGGATAGTTTGAAACAATCTGGCCCCAATAGGGATAGTTACGGAAGACCCGGAACCAGTACGGATAAGTTGGACTCAGTAGGTATATTTCATGATAACTTGAACCTAGTCACATTTTTTTTGGATGATTTGGACCCAAACAGGATGGTTTAGGATTATTTGCCCCAAATGGATGACTTGGACCCAGTAGAAATGTTTTAGGATGACTTGAAACCACTGATAGAATTGGTAGTTTGGATGACCTGGAGCCAGAACAGATTGGTTTGGTATGACTTGGATGCAGTAGAGATTGCTTGGGATGTACATTTTCTCTGACCAGTTAACTATGCAATTACACAGTTTTGTATTTTCTTTCCCTGACTCTTAATTAGAATGTGCATGTTTTTGATGATTTACCTGACACCCCATGATTGACCCTGTGACCCTGACATACCAGAGTCAATTGTCATGACATTCTAATGTATGTTCGCCCAGAAAAGTGTCATAACACAACCTTATTTCTACAACTTGAATGAGCTGTTACGTCATCTGACATCAAAATGTTGTCACAAAAGCGGTTTTTATGCCAGCTGATGCATGTAAATGTTAGTGTAGGTTTATGGTGTTGTTATGAAGGTGTCTTGTAGCCTTATGAACACCAATGAATAGTTTTTATATATATATATATATATATATATATATAGAGAGAGAGAGAGAGAGAGAGAGAGCGCACTATATACGGAGTTATGTCATTTTATAATAATGTCTGAAAGCAAAGTGTAATATCCGGTCCACTCCTGAAATCCCACAATCCCACAGTAAGTCCAAATGATGTATTTCACACACAGTCTTTTTAACACACACACACACACACACACGTTCCTCTTTAAGAAACACACATTCCTTTAACCCTGTGTGCTGTTTGCTTAGGCGCAACATGTCTTGTCCATCGTATTTTCTTCAGTGACGTGCATAAAGCTCAGGAAACGCAGGTCACACAGCAGATGTGCCTTCAGCAAGAGGACAAAACACACTCGCTTTCACAACAGGAGAGGATCAAACAGAAAGGAACCAGGAGTGCCAAACTCAGGTTTTTAAACTTACAGTGCAGGAAAAAAGGAGAGTGTGTGACTCATAATATGCTAATTGTACTGAGAATAATCCTTAAACAACATTTACGCAGCAAAGAATATCAAGCTGATCATGTCAGTGACTGTATTCACCACTAGGGGGCAGCGAGAGAGTTCATTAACACGCTTGAAAAGAACAATGTTTTATTTCGTTCTTTGAGATACTGGCAGTTATGTCTCTGTGTTCCGAAATGAACTGTATGCAATCTCTTTGTGTATCATTTAATTATGTATTATTTAATAGGAGTTTACACGACACACTGAATGATCAGAGCATTTTAAACAGGCCTGAGGATAAAGAGAACAATAATTAAGAGTCAGCTGAGTGTCTGGTGAAGCATGAAAAGGAATCAAGCAATTAATATATTATTTTCCATTTCGTTTAAAGTTCAGGAGCTACAAAAATAGAATATAGATATCAAAGCAATAGAGACAGTTAAACAATATGTAAGGAACAAAACACCCACAACTGAAAACAATAACAGGTGGTGTCACTAATTATTGTCCATTCTTATTTTTGTTATTGTTATTTAATTAAAAATTAAATGATGTTAATTATTTATAGCACAGAAAGACACATCATACTATTTATCCATTCATAGTTACATGTAATGTTGTGAACCGTCCATGAAATACGTTAGTTCCTGTCACTTACGCTACATCCTCTCACCATCTCTCTCTTAAACTCCTCCATCCTGAAGAGATTTTCAGAAAATTTAACATTACAGCTTTACCTCTGACACTGGAGACACCGTCCGGAAATGTTAAATAAATGTCTCCTTACATAAAAATTCGACGTATCAATGATTACGAGAAACATAGAAACTTGGCTAAAATTGCCTAAAAATATCAGCGTGAAAGTATGCCTTGAGACACACACTGATTTTCTTTAATGATGGTAAATCGTTGCTTCTTTCACCAACGAACCAAGGAACATGTGAAAACATTAGCTGACTAAAAATAGATTCATTGCTAATCTCTTAAATGTTAGCTAGCATGATACAAACTATCTGAATGCTAATCGCTAGGTGTTCCAATATGAAATGTCGTAATTAATGCCATGATAGGTACTAGGTCTCACGTTAATGTTTAGATTTGTTACATGAAGCTGTCTCATGCTAAAAAAAAACACCTTCTGTCTTTACAGTTGTGTAATTATATAGAGATAATACAGTGATGACTGACAATTTGACTAATATGTGAGTCAAAAGGTTGTTTTTTTTTTCAGATGTAGTGAGTAAAAGCCAAAGTATTAGAAAAACTAGACATTGTAAAGTAATTGTACTTTGTCTGGGCTAAAGAAGCCCCCTGTTGGTCCCCCAGTCCCCTGTTTGATCCCGCCAGGAGGCTGATCCCGAGCGACCCTTACACAAGCGCCCTCTCATCAGGGAACAACGGTGGGTGAAAAGGGAAATGCTGATCTGGCAACCCAGCTGATCCGGAACGCCTTTTTCTCCATATTAGCATGGATCAGAGCTACAAATGAGACCTTGTGTTGTTAATGGGGGTCAAAAGACAGGGACATTGGAGACGGGGGAAACACCCTGGGGTCTGAGCGCTCACAGAATACAGAGGTTCTCTTTAGCGTCGTCTCAGGACTTCAATTCGAAATGCACAGCAGATGGCTCGGGCTTTCGGCCATCTGAGTCACCCAGGGTTGTGTTCATGTTTTCCGTAGCTTATTTTTGCTGGCTGAAAAAATCATATCAGTTTGAACTGGAAAAAAAAAAAACATAGACATTGATGAGAATTTTTAGGAGAACATTTTAGGAGAACATTTCCTTTATATTTGTGGAAAGGTTATCATCCAGGAAATTCTCTTTGCTAGATAAAGCACAGAATGGATACATTGGGAAATGTGTTGTTAGGCTTGTTCGATAATTGCCCTGGGCAGGTGTGAATCGATCTCATCTTTTTTTTTTTATTATTATTACTAGGAACATACTAACGCGCGTGTCCTGACCTGCTCAACCGTGTTTACGTGTTGACACCTGTTGAGAACACACATTCCCACACAAGGCTTTCTTTAAGGGAGTCTGTAAAAAAAGACTGGCCCTGATATTAGAGTTTAGAAATACTATAATCATTTAGATACTGTCACATGGCCTGTGCATATATACGTTCTGTAGCGCTATTAACATAAATATGACTTCCAGTGCCTTGCATAGGTGATCACCCCCCTTCAGTGACATTTTTCCACATTTTTAGTGTCATAACCTGGAACTGAAATGGACTTAATTGGGATTTATGAAGCATGGTGGTGGTAGAATCATGTTCAGAGTCACTCATGGCCCTTTGAAAGATGGCTCCTCGGCGCAGGCAAGGTTTTGTATTATTTCCTTTTCACTGATGGATAGTTTTACAGAACAACTTGTCTCAGACTTGTTTTGATTGCTGCTTGGACTTCATGATGCTGTTTGTTTAGGTATGTTCTCTAGCAAACTCTTCCAGCAACAGATGTATTTATATTGAGAGCACATGACACTTTAATTGCATACAAGTAAACTCCATTCAGATAATTATATGACTTCTTGGGGCAGCGGGTTGCACCAGCATTAATTCAGGGCTGAAATGGGGCGAATACTTATGCAATCATAACATTTACCATTTTATTTGTAAATAATTTTGAAAACTATATAGATCCCCCCCCCCCCCCCATTTCAATATCATTTACTATTTTGTGCAAATTCATGACAAATAATCCAGATAAAGTTCATTTCAGTTCTAGGTTGTAACACTACAAAATGCTGAAAAGTTCAAAGGGGGTGAAGACTTATGCACGGTATAGAGGTAATAACCGAGACTCCTAAAGATTTTACTGTTGTATTGTTTCATTACTAAAAGCCTGGTTCAATCTGAAGTCTGAAATACAGAACAGAACATGAGGGCATAAAAATCATGGCCTAGCTGCCAATTTGGCGCTTTCAGATTAATAATATTTCCCGCATGAACGATTCCACGTCGTGTTGGTTTTTATTTTTAACACAGACTGGAGCCGACACTGAAACACAATCTGAACTTAATGGAATATAAAAGAGGCTGTAAAATGATCCACTCACTTTCTTTTCTTCATTTGTAACTGACTGCCAAAGTAGCATGTAGCGTGTTATGTCTTGTAGCTCTGAGGTAATATCCAGTCTCTGTGAAGACACAGGGCGGGCAGAAGTAAGAGTGCTGTGAAATTAATGTGTGACTAATGTAATAAACTATGTAAACATTAGCTACCTAACACATACTGAATATTTTTTAAGAAGTTAGCCAACTGTTAGCCAAGGTGAAACTAGCCTAACAATAAATCAATTCATTTTCACTAACAAACCTAACGCTCATGTAAGCTATGTCACCAGTGCCTCAAACAGCTAGCTAATTTAGCTAACATTAGATACCTACTTTGTTTCCTTTTAGTTAGGTTGCTAACATAAGTATTGTACAGTTGTACAGTTAGATAATGTAAATGTTTTTGTCATTACTGGTATGTTCTATAAAAGATTTGTAATTTATGTAGTATTTATTACTTAAACGTCAGTCATTTCTGAAATAATTTGATTACATTTTGGTTTTGCTAACCAGCCAGCTAATATGAGCTAACCTGACAGGATTTCTAACAGGATTATTAAGCCATATTAGCAATTAGCTAATTAGTTTTAATCAATTTCAAGCTAACAGTGAAAAAAAATTCAACCCCACCTACCTCATTCTAATTTCTAGTAGCAGTTAGCTAGATAGCTTGATCACCTTTTAATCTTTACAGGTTTATATAAATGTGCTTGTTATAATACGTTATCGTTTCTGCACAGTAGTAACAGCTCGTTCACAAGGACCTGTATGCTGGAAGCTCCAGATAAATGGATTAAACAATGTGTGTAATCATTGATATGGTGAAGGAGATGTGTATGCATCATTTATGGAAGGAGTCTCCAGTGTCAGCACTTTGTAACAGTCAGAGGTTAAAGCTGTAACTTTATGTTTTCCAACACAGGAAAGGAAACAACCTGCAGTTGTTTTCTAGATGATAAATGTACATTGAATGTAACCATAAACAGATAAAAAGTACAACATGACATTCTTTAATAAGTAAACATTGTTAGCTTTGGCAAATTGCCGTGGTATAAGAGGAATGAAACACTTCATCACATGCTGTTATAGGAAAATAATGAACTTTGGGATGGTGGCAGTGACTCCTCTTCATCACACCACCCCACGTTGATTATTTTCCTACAACAGCATGCTCCCACCTATACCATATTTCTTCTTTTATGTAAACAGTGTTCTACCAGTAAAAATAAAGGGATAAACAGGAACCTTTTAGCCTTCATGTCTACATTTTGTGCAGGAGCAGCATTAAAAATAGAAATGTAGAACAAAAAAGGTTCCTCAGAAACAGGATGCGTCGATGGAAGAGGTCGCCATGAGACAATGCTATATTTGAAATGTAACGATTCCTGGAAAACTGCCATCAGGGAGAATCCCTTAGATCCTGTGTTGTAGGTTGAGGTCTCGCTACATGTTGCTGAAACACCAGATGAGGGGGTTATGGAGGTTGTGCGGTGCTCGAAAGAGGCCATTTCCTTCTGCAGCGCGTGTTTTGGTTTTTCCGGAAAGTTCAGCATCCTGCTTAGCTGATAATACTTCATAATAGCAAAGCCACATACATTAACGTTTTAGGTCTGTTTATCTCTTTAGAGCTGAGGATGCCACTTTCAGCTGATATTAGAGATTAAAGGAAGAATGGTATTGTTGTGAAATTAGATATAGCTGTAAATGGTTTTGCATTGTTAAGCTAAATTTGTACAAAAAATATGCTCAAGGCTGTGCATTCCTGTCAGTTCAACTTCTATGTAAAAGTGTTGAAAGATGACACTCTGAATTTAGCACAGTTACATAAATTGTAAAAACAAACAAACAAACAAAACAAAACAAATAAATATCACTACAAAGTCTGTTAGCTAGCTAGTTTAATTCATTGTTAATTCCATACTTCATTGTTAGTATTTTTTCTTTGACCTTCCTATAACCAGGAATCAGAACGTTATAAATTGTATCTAAAAAAACAAATGGCTGGTCCTCGTTTGTTAAATTCATCTTAGCTAGCATAAGTTAAATTCTTTTCACAGGTTAACATTTTCTTCTCTCATTCGCAGGAGCACTTACACAAAAAAAATGTGGTGTTCATGAACCTCCAGTTAGTCCGGAAAAATGTTCAGAGCTTATGTTTCGCTCCTGAGTTTGTGTCAGTTTACATATAACGTGAACCTTGATTTGATCAGCTTCAAGTCATGCTGAGTTACTGCGATTTTATACATGGATTACACTGTCGAGTTTAAATCACTGCACATGTTGTGAAACTGAAACAAGAAAGCGATTCCAAAACAAATCCTGAAGACAAACAAGACTAGGCATTTGATTAGGACAAAAAGTAATGGTGCCCTATGTGTGTGTGTTGGTAGCTGATGAGCTGCAATGGCTGAGCTGCATTATTGGAAGATTTAGCGGACGCTGCACTTTGGAGGCACTTTTTCATCTTTTAGTCATCATTTTGTCATTTGCCTTTTTTTTATGGAATTCTGTAGGCGGGGCTAAATGTAGATCAGCTGTGATGTGAATGCTGGAAAATTAATGACTGACTGGCGTTTATCAGGATACACCGTTATGAAGAAGATTACTGTTACTGAAATGTGTTAGCAAACAACTGGCAAGGATTACTTGCGATATTTATTTTGTTTTTAAAATTACTCTGTTCACGTGGAGTGTCGCACCTTGAATGGACTTCTGTAGAATTTACGGTTCATCGTTTTTTCATGCTAGCCAATTGAAAAAGAAAAACAGAGCAGGATGGGAAGAGAGAAAAAAGACTAAAGATGAAAAAAAAAACACCTATGGTGTCTTAGAAATAAGAGGTAAATCTAGAACCCTTAAGGGTTCTTCTAGCCACACTTTATGATAGGGAAAAGCTTTGGCGTGCTCAATACAGAACCCCTAAGTATTTCCCCAAAGGAGCAAACTGAAGAACCTTTAAGAACAAGCAAAAAATGTTGCATACATGCTTATGGTGGCAAGTCTCTTCAAAATAAGGGGTAAATCTAGAACCCTTAGGGGGTACTAATAACATAAAATGAATCTTTTGTTGTCAAGCCTCTTACATGATGTAGGGTGAATTTAGAACTATTTAGGCGTTCTTCAGTTTGTCCCTTTAGGGAAACACTCTATAGGGTTCTTTATAGAGGCCTACGTTGGGTTTCTCTGTCAGAAAGGGTGACAAGTAGAACTTCAGTAGAAGGTAAAGAACCTTTAACTAGTCAGAGATCGAGGAGATATTAGAGAATATTATGCCAAGCAAATAATAAAAAACATTGATTATGAGAGCAAAAAAAGAGAAAAAAATGACACAAGTACCACGATATATCAAAGAACCGTGATTATTGTTGTCAGTTATCGTATCTTCGTTCTCGTTCCACCACTAACTTAGAGCCAATTTGGACGAATTCCAGTGAGGGAGTGAAGGAAACACAAAGCTTGGTGCTGTTCAGCTCTGAAAGAAAGTGAGAGAAAAGAGAGAGAGCGTGTGTGTGCGTGTGCGTGTGTGTGTTAAGCGCTCTGCCCCACTTCCTCTGCTGACATACGGCATTACTCAGCTCACACTTACTCATTTACTGTAAAAACAGGGAGAAAGCAAAAAAAGAAGGCAAAACGCAGTGTATGGGAAAGAGCGTACTTGTGCGTCCGTGTGTGTCAGTGTGCGCTCCAGCGTGTGTGTGCGTGTATCGGGTGTGTTCAGTGGGCGTGTGTGTGTTGTGTTGTGCGAGAGCTTTTTTCCTGTTGGACATTGTACCTATCAGAAGCAGAAGGCAGGGCCGGCCGAGAGGAAAAGCAGTTCTTCTTAACGCTGGACAGGGTGAGTCTGTGCGTCTTCACCCCACACACACACACACACACACACACACACACACACACTGTCATTACGAGGACGTTACAGAGCTACATTCACTGCAGGAGAGTCAATGTTGTGTGAATTTCATGCAGATATTTATATCCTCCTGTCTGAAATTTGGAAAATCACGTTAATATTGTGAAACAGGAAAAGTTTCGAGAGTGTGTCAAGAGCATATTCAATAAAAGGAGTTTTGTGGGTTTTTTTTTTTTTTTTTTTATAAAAGTGTGTTTCCGTCTTCTATAACTTGATAAGTTGTAAATGTGCGCTCCTTTGCTGAAGGTCCTGTTGCTCCTCCTTCAGAACATTTGCTTATCAGTTGAGGAACATTTCCATTTGCATTTTTACTGCTCACTTTTTGAAAAAGAAGTAAAAGTAAACGTTTTTTTGGACGGGAGCTTCTCTTGAGATTCAGCTGAACATCTGCTTGGACTGTGTGCTGAATGAACTCGATGCTTGTTTCTGTTTTAACTCTTTATTTTCAGTTCTGTTTCCTGAGCTGCTCAGCTTGGCGCTCATTTTTGACTCCTCCCCCTTAAAAAAAATTCATTCTGTGCTATGGAAAAAATACATACATTTTTTTATTTTATGTATTATAGTAAAATATTAATAATATAATATAATACAATGACAGTATTATAATTATTATTGTATAATATTGTAACATTATTTTCTTTCTTAAAGTTTTATGTATTTATTTATTTTTAGTTTTTGACACCTCATCTATGACCCCTCCCCTTTTTCAATTATTTCTCTGCTATAAAAAAAAATAGCAAATATTATTTTATTTTAAATCACAAACATGTTTTATTTTGTATGTTTGTTCCATTTTAATCTCATTTTTATTTTCATTCTGAAAGGTCACGTTTCCTGAGTTGTTTGGCCTTTGACTCCTCTCTTCTTTTTTTTTTTCAGTAAAACAAAATTTTATTTTAACAATGAAATATTAATATAATACACAACGAACAACTCAAATATAGTACAATTTAATTTAAGATTGTTAAAATTGTAGTTGTTAATTCTTCTTTGAAAAAAAATTATCCTTTAATAATCATTATCATTGTGAAATACAAATTATTATAAGAATTATTTAATAATGATAAAGTTTAATTTATGTTTCACATTTTTCATATCCAAGGTCGCTTTGCAATTGAAAAAAACTTGATGATTGTGAGAGCATTTTCTAACCATTAATTATGACAGAGAATTTTGAAAACGATTTTTATAGTAATTATTATTTAATACTAATAAGGTTTAATTATATAGCGCTTCTCTCACTTTACAATTCGGAAAAGTTGACTCATGGCCTAAATGACACCTCGTAATACCACCACTATCACACACACACACACACACACACCCACACATACACACTCAGGGTCATGCTGTTGACTGCTTTCCGTCCAACTGCTGTGTGAGGATTAAGTGAAGGTTTAGATGCGTTAATTAAATTAAGCCTCCACGTCCAGAACCTCTTCCTGTGTGGTGGTTGATGGTTGGTGAGGAGGAAAGCGATACTCCGCCACTCGCCTTGGGAGATTTCTCTGGCTTCCTTGCGTTCTCTGGCATCAACAGTGATCGGGTTGACATGCGGGTTTCATTAAAACCGAGTGGCAACGGAGACATTTAGTGGTCATTTCGGGTCAAAAGCAAGCGCATTGTGTCCTCTCTTTCTTTTGTCTCTACCTCTAGCTCTCTGTCTTTTGTTTCTTCTCCATCACAGATGGCAGTACTTTGCTTTTAGGTGGTTAGCACCATTTCTAAAAACCTCAGCTTGCTTTTACTATAGCACACACAAACAACATGGCAACATATAGTGTCGTAAAATGTCACAAAGGATCTCATAATTGACTGATCCCCAAGCCCGGCCTTATTTTCTTGGCCCTCCAATCACGGCTCAGCAAATGGTTCTATCCACCATTGCCTCAAGCTTTCAGTGAGCATACTTTGAAGTTAAGATCCCAAAAATAGTCAGAATGCACCACATCAGATATGTTGTGTTGTTTTCTACTCAATTTAAAGCCAAAAAATAAATGTAAAAGTCTGACTAGTTACGTGTACGATGGACATGAAGTTGCATGGGAAATGTTGGCTCTTTAGAAATGCGTGTTTATGTAAAAACGGGGTTTAGCTAAACTAAGCTAACATGTATTCCCAAATTGGTTGTGCACGAAGTTCTAGTAAACTAGATAGTTAGCTAGCTAACATAGACCGAGCTGATAATGCTAGTATTTGGTGTCTGTTCAGCGCTGTTGAATTCTCAAGTTGATTAATTTTCTATAACAGCAGCTCTGACAGTTGTGCAGCTGCAATTCACAGGTGTATATTAACACACTCGTTTATCATTTCTATAGTAACAGCTCGTTCAGAGGGACTTGTATGACGGACGCTCCTTATAAACGTATTAATATGGTGACGTTTTCTGTAGCAAGAAATTTATTTAACTTTTTTGGAAGGAGTCTCCAGTGTCAGTGCTTTGTAACAAAGCAGTAACTTTTTTTTTTTTTTTTTTTTTTTTTTTTTTTTTTTTTTTTTTTTTTGTTTTTTTTTTTTAATTAAAATGAAAAAAAAATTTTAAAAAATTTAAAAAAGGTGATGAGTTTAA